>OX463854.1:12804482-12830600 GCA_949825065.1 Odontocerum albicorne | reverse complement strand
ATAATTTATGACAAAGAATCATTATAGATATATGTAAACTTAGCGCTAACATTTCGATTAGAGATGAATGTGAACTTAACGATGATAAAAGTGGCTCTAAAACACAAGATATTGAGAAGGCATATATATTTACTTGTTCAACACCATATATAAGTATACAACATTGTAAACTTAGCGCTAACATTTCGATTAGAGATGAATGTGAAATTAACGATGATACAAGTGGCTCTAAAACACAAGATATTGAGAAGGCATATATATTTACTTGTTCAACACCATATATAGTATAAGTATACAACATTGTAATTTGTTTTATCAAACATTGTTTATTCCACTTTTTGTAACGGTATAACTCAGCCGGTTTCAAGGCTTTTACCTCATCATCAGGGGAGCACAAACAAGACTCTGGTTTGTGCTCCCTTGATGATGAGATGAAAGCTTTGAAACCGGCTGAGTTATACCGTTGCAAAAAGTGGAATAAACAGTGTTTGATAAAACAAATTACAATGTCTTTAAATCTCCACAATGGTAATAATACCTTTACTTTAAATAATATAAGTATACAATAGAAAAAAAAAATATCCACAAATCTTAGGAAACCTTCCCAATTGGTAAAGATGTTCTTCAAAATAATACTATTTCATCAACATTATTCACAGCAACCGGAAAAGTAAAAAAAAACAATAAAGATCTTAAAATAAAAATTCTAAAGAAACGAAATATATTTAGGCATTTTCGGAGAAACGATAAAAGTTCCGAAATAAAAACAAAATGTGATCCCACAAACACAGCACATAGGGATCAGGAATGGTTATTTCCTCAAAAAATATGGGATAATGGCTTAATGTAAAGGACCAAATGTGATTTCATAGAAAAATTGCCAAACCCTGTACTTCGACAGCTGCTTGTCCTATTACTACATAGCAATAATAGTATGTTTATCCCAAAATTTCCATATTTTCTCAAGGATTATGAGTTGGGGCGTAATATTAACGCCTCATGAAACATACAATCTGTATACCTCATGAAACATACAATTTCAAGATTTATATTTTCTTATAATAATTAACGACCTCCGTGCTGATAAGATTCCTGTCTTTCAACCCAAAGATTGCGGGTTTGATTCCCATTGATATCCATTGTTTTTATAAAAGCTCTTAAATTACTCCTTTTTAATAATAACTCTCTAATTTTGCCTTTTAAACATATATTTTTTAAGAGTTTACCATATTGCAACAAATCCGCCAGGCTGTACTGTATACAACAAAAGTGTTATACAATATAAAACAATTATTATATCAAATTAAACACATATGTACGTGGAAAAAAGAAATGAACAATCATTAATTTTCTATGTGTGCGTGCATTCTTCACAGCAAAAAAAAACGTTCATGAAATAAGAATGTTTAGAAGTGTAGATATTGGCTCAGATAATTGTCGAATAGTTAGCAGAATTTTTTTTTTTGTGAACGGAGATCTACTGTACGTCAAAAAATGTTGGCCGTGAGTATCAGATGTGAGAAATTATAAGATAATGCGGAGAAAGATGAGCTTAGGAAAAGTATTGAAGGAAGAATGAGAATAAGTCATGGGTTAAATTTTGACGAAGAGTGAATGAGTATGAAAAATATATTGGTGGCCCCTGCAAAAATATATGTGGCACTGCGAAAGTTGGAAGTAAAAAAGGCGATGTATGGTAGTATAATGAATTGGAGGAGAAAAATAAAGCATTGTAAATATTTATTGAAGCAAGAACAGGGAAAAAGGGATGAAATAATGAAACTTAAGGTAAGGTACGAGTATAAAGAAAGAAAGATTAAAACCAAAAGATTAGTTGAGGAAAAGAAGAAGGAAATGAAATAAATATTTTGGAAAGAAGTGATTCAAATGTGGTGGAAAAATATTTGGGGATTATAAGTGGAACAAAAATTAAAAATGGGGTAATTTTCAAAAGAAGAATAGTTCGTTCGACACGGAAGGAATATTTTGAAGAATTGTACGAGAATGGTGTTAGTAGAGGTAACGGTGTGTCTGATAGAAGTAAGAATGGCGAGCGTCTTGAAAATATGAAAGCAATTAACTAAGAAGAACTACGAATGACTAAAAAAACATGAAAAAAGGTCGTCAGGTTGTTATTTAAATAAGCACAAACCTGATTGTGAGTGAAGGTGAGTAAATTATCGAATGGCTGAAACAATTTTTCAACAAATGTTAAGTAAATGAATACATACCTACTGAAATTCTGGAGGAGTACAGCGATTGTTCCATTATATAAAAGAAAGGGTGCAAAAACCAACTCCAAATTCCCTACTCCCATACTTGGTTATAAGAAGGCGGAGTACTTAGCATGGAGGCTTGCTTACTTAGCACGGATGAGTCCACGGCACTATTTTCCACTGGCCTACGGCTGTGTTTATTTTCATGTCTAATGTAATGGTGATAAGTATGACATAACATTTATTTTAAAAGTTCGTTGAGAATTAAAGTTCGTACAAAACATTAGTAAAATAGTTATTTGGTTTTGAAATCCGTTTCATAAAACGTATTGCATTATAACTTCAGCGCAGTAGGTAAATTTTAATGTTCTAGTGTTAAAAAAATACACTTTCGGGCTATCAAAAGGCATGAGAAATGAGAAAAGGGTATTTTATAATTATCAGCGAGGTTTTAAGAAAATGACAAAAGTTGTTGATTACTAATCAATACATTTCAAGAACAACTTTTTTTTTGGTAATTTGGATACATAAACGAGATGGCACATAGTAGATTTTTAAAAAACTTCTTTCCACCAAATTCAAGATTTGATTCCCGATGGTTATCAAAAAAATAAACGGTCCTATGTAGAATGAAAGGAGAGAAGTACTGAATATATTTTTTTAAATAAAGACTTAAATAATTGTATAAGGATTGTATTCTAAAATATTAATTTCAGCCCAATAAGGCTGAGTATTCTGCCGCACGATTTCTTAACATCCCACTATTGTCAGCAAAAATGTATTGGTGATGAGAGGATCTATTCATTTGAGTTTTTGTTTAAATCTCACTTTCACACACACTTAACAATAAACATAACATACCTAAAGTCGAATGCATTATTATCTCATATCGGAAGATCTACAACAGTTTGTTTGTAATTTTTTTCCTTTGTCGGTTCGAATCCTGAGTTAAGGCGTGAGGGAGTTATCTCTCTAAACAGTGGTGTATATTTTAATTTTATTTTTATTATTCAGACTCACTCAATTTATGAGTTGAGTTTACGAACCAGATAACATAAATAATGTAAAAAAAGTGTTCTTAAATATATTGTTGTCCAATACAGCTTTACAAAATTTAGTTCTTCGTCAACGTGGGGAAAAACGGATTATTTTCATTTTTAATCGTATTCATTCATTTGCATGGTATTCCTTAACAAATATGGATTGGTAATGTGGACATATTGAAGGAAGACAATATTATTTTCGGCCTCTGTTATCAATTTATCGGCTTAATAACCACTGAATCGGGCAAGCAACTTACAATTCACCATCGTAGGTGTTGACAATTACTGAACGTAGACAGAAAACAATACTTCGACACGTCTAGCGCGTACAAGTATTGTTACAAGACGAAGTTTCTTAACCAGATTATGCCCATTTTTTTTATTGGGTATCATCGAGAATTGAACTTGAAACATCAGAGTAGAAGACTTACTAACAGGATTAGGGAGGTCGTCCTCGCTATAAATATAAAAAATAGTAGCTTCATTAATTGAACTATGCCAAGATATTAACAGAGTTGATACGCTTTGAGTTTATAAATATTTCAATGCATTCACTCAGTATTGATTAGATTTCTGTTACTTCTAATTCAGATCTATTCTTATCCGTCACGAAGAAAGAAAAGAAAGGATACTTTCGTGTTATTTTAGTAAAGATTTATTCATCCACAAGTCGTTAATTTGCCGCTGATTCAGATAAAAAATGTCAGATTTGAGAATTTTTATTAGAAAACTTTTTCTCAGATAATACGTTTGGCTGTGAATAAAACGCAAAAATATGGTATCACGATTTTATTTACCCTTAGTCAGCATTCCGCAACCTTTTTTATGGTACAATCTGCCTCAAGTGTGAAAAATGAATGGTTTCAACAGTTTTATTCTTCTATGCTTAAACTTAAAAGTATAAAAAAATTGCCGTATGGATTTTTATTTCAGCACTTTTTTCTAGATGCTGAAATGAAAATTTTGAAATTAAAAAAAAATATTTTAATTTATTCGTTTGACACACTTCAATATATCCGACCTTGTGAATCGGGGATATTGAAGAGCGTGCCAAGAAGGTAACATTGTCGCCAGCCCAGTTCATCGAGTCTTCGGACTTAAAACCCCTTGAACAGGCACGAAACTTGCTGTTCATCTTCGCAATACCCCTCCATACATGAAGCAGTAACAAAACTCACACACTTTTAACGCATGTAATTATAATTAACACTTGTATTTTTTTGAGCTAGATCATGGAATTTGATTTTAAGGATTTGTTCCAATTTGTAATGAAATCATAAAAGTTTGCTTACGTTAAAAGAAGGAATAAAACTCTGAGTGTGTAAAAAGCTTTCGAGGCTTATTTTTTTATGTATTGCCAAAATAAACGACACTTCAGTGTCGTAACATATTATAGGAACAATAATAACACAAAAGATAACGTATCGACATCTTATTGTAAAAAACTCAATAATCAGGCTACATATTGTGTATCTTTAAAAAAAATATGCGTAAAAATATCAATGTATAGCACCAGTCAGAAAATTAAAAAAAAACATTAGATTCGAATAATTAAATATAATAAAAAAAGTTGCAACTATGAATTCATTGGTGTATTTTATCACACCAGCTTTTTTCAGATAACACGTAAAATAAAAAAAAAATTAAAATGGGTTAAGCCACTGTAAACTGGGTGACTCGTATTTGCAGCCAGTTTTTTTTTTTTGAATATCATCGAAGGCTGGAATATATTTATATTATGTAAGTATTGGAACTTTAAGTACAATATATAATATTATGAACTGTTTTTCATGTACATAATTCCCAAATGTATAATACTATATGTTCATTAGTGGGCTTATTTTCATATGATTATTTTTCCAATCAAACAGAAAGGTGTTATTCAGGCCTTAAGTTAAAACCAGGTTGGAACCTCTTTTAAAATAAATTTGTTTCGAACACAATTAGAGCCCGTAATCCTCACATTGGAAGACATGTATTATACTAACTTGGTCACAAAGTTCATCTGAGATGATGGGTGATGTGTATTTTAAAATTTAAATGAGTATAAAATGACGTTGATATCAAAATTTTAACAAGACATGACAGCTTAAGTCTCGCTGTATGCATAAATACTATAAATCATTATTACGATCCTCTAAACTCTAAAGGCGTACACGTGAACCGTAGTCCACACCCCTTGCTACTTGCACCCCTTCGTCATCGTACGCATCCAGCCACCTACCAATGAGTCAACATATTTAAAATAATTAAACAACACGCATATTTTGCTCGAGTTTCACGTTGAGAGGTTAAAAAAGTGGGTATTTTGTAAACAAGGTTTTTTAATATCTTTTAGTAAATACATAATGATAAACTTAGCAAAATAATGTTTGAAAGATTTGGGGCAGGCAGCCTAATGATTTTTTTATTAGGAATAATCAAAAATACAAAAAAAAAACCTTATCATTAAGCTCAACTAAATTTTCAGACTTTTTACACATATACATACCATTAAACCGTTTCCCTGTCGGGGTAGGTATAGAGGACAGAGTGCCATACTTTCCTATCTCGACTCATATCCTTTGCCCTTTTTTAATCCATACACCTTCTCTAACAGCTTCTATGCTTTCTCTGAGTTTCTACGTTTCCTTCTTTCAGAATACCATTCGTTTGATCCAACCGTTCTTTCCTTGGTCTTCCTTTTACACGTCTTCCACTCGCCTTTGCACTATAAAGGTTTTGTTTGTCTTTCTTAGTTCATTCGTTTTACATGCCCAAACCATCTAAGCGTGTAATTCAGCTTACTCAACATATCAGCCTTAAGTTCAAATTCATCCCTTGGTACTTCATAACGTTTTCTGACATACATTGTCACTCCATGAATTTTTTCAATGCATGCATAACTACAACATGTATTCGGCTCCTCTGAGTCCATGTCCATGTTTCACTCCCATAATTTAAAGTTGGTATCAAAATACTTTTGTGGACCATCATCGTAGCAAATTTTGATACTGTCCGGTTTAAATATAAATGTTTGAGTGACCGACTGACTTGGTTTCCTATCTTAACACGCCATTCAATAATCTTCTTGGTTCTCCCATCATCCTCCAAAATACGACCCAAATATCAATATTCCTCCATTTCCTTCAATCTTTCATTATTCACGTATATACTTTTCTTTTACACTTTTCTATCGCCATTATTTTGATTTTTGCAACAACTATTCTCAGATTTTTCTCTTTGCATCCCTCATAAAATTTACTTACCAAACTCTGCAAATCATTTTCTCTCTCTGCCAGCACTATAATGGCATCTTAATACAGTAATCTGCATTCGTTCTCATTCAACATTCATATGCACCAATTGACATATTTAGTTCCTTCAAATGTAAATCAATATAAATATAGAGCACCCAAATGACATAACGCATTCTTGCTTTACCCTTTTAAAATAATAAAGCATTCAGTCAAAGCACCATTCACTTAAATAAATGCTCTACTTTCGGCAGATAGTGGCACTCGCATTTGTTACGTTGAGGTGCATGGCCGCGCAGTAGCAGGCAGGACTTCCATACGGAAGGTCGCTGGTTCAAACTCCATGTTGTGCTACTCCCTTTAAATGCCACAGACATTTTTTCTACCTTACAACGTAAACTTGACCCAACAGCACTTTCTACAGTCCACTTTTAAAATTGTATACGTTTTAATAGAAATGTGAAACATAGAGGTTAAATATATGTCTTGTAAAAAACCCTCCATTTTGTGGATATAGAGAATTGCTTGACTAGGCCAGGTTTATAATGATTTGGATTCGTTCCTTAATCACTAATTTGATATAATTGTTCGTATTACAAAAATAATTAGCTCAAACATTCACATTGTGTATTCTTAATGTTATAAACAATTTAATCCCAATACTATATTCTTTATCCACTCAATCACTCTTCATATACAAGTCATATACGGGTGTTCCATTTTATTTTACTTCAAGCATCAATCCTAAGTTTTTATTGATCCTTAATGCCTCCATACTGAATTCTTACATACATTGTAACTGTATGTAATTGCTATATTTTTTTTAAACTAAGTGAGAACCATCCATCAAGCAAACTTATTTACTTGAAATAATTATTGAAAAACCATATTTTATGTGACAATGCAAACTATAAGGATAAATATAACTTCAATTGACAATGCAAACTATAAGGATAAATATAACAATCCAATTCAAATACAATTCCTCCTCAGTGAATCATAGTATAAATAGACCAGAACCCATACGATGGTTGTCGCCAAAAAAAGAATACGAGAATTGAATTTTGAATACAAGAGAGCGAGAGAGGAATACTTGGATTCTTTCCGAAAGTAATTCGAAATTTGAATCTCGGTGGGTCCGTGATACTGAAGGAATTTTAAATACCTAGCTAACAATTTTTGAACTGGTGTAAAAGGGGACGATGTATAAATGATATATAAACAAATTTTACATTTATGAATATATATTTTCATAAATGTAGAATTTGTTTTACTTTCGTGAATATTTCACGGGTTGCAACTAGTTAACATTATTTGGAATGCTGCTTCAAGTGTTAAAATAAAACAAAACATGCTGGGACGGTGAAGTAAAAATGAAACAAATTTATTCTGAGGCAGTGCAGTGAAAACGAAGCGCAAAACATGTATACAGGAACATTGTTCGAATTTTCAAATTCATAACGATATCAAAATAAACAGATTTATAAAAAAAAATCAAATTAATTTGCTATCATTGTTGAAATTGACCCTTGTTATTATGATTTAAGATTTTTAATAAAGTGGCCAGTTGTTAATAAACAGTGGAGTGCCTTGGCGTTTTCATTGCAGCTTTGAAGATCATTTTTTCGTGTTGGGTGGTTTAGATTTATTTTTAACACATTGACCGCCTTGTCAGTCACGGGTGACTGACACTGGAATACTCCAATGGGGCGGGGTTATGTCTGTCACCAGTGGCTGACACTGAGTACCTACTTTAACTTGCCATTCAGTGCTGTCAGTCACGAGTTCTGTGTTAAACGTTACTGGGATTGCTTGACGCGGCCCTTCCGCATGTTACCGCAACTTGGCCTCAGAGTTATTTTATGACAAAACTTGTTGGCAGAGAACGTGTTAAAGAGATGTCGTCTCTTACTAAAATGGTGTTATTGTTAAAGCAGGGAGAGTTTTTTTCTTGCAGAGTGAGGGTTTTTAAAATTTTCTCTCCGTAATGGGAGTAAAATACGAACCTGGCAAGAAGGAATCATATTTACTAGTCATGAATTGATACTTGTACATATAAAATAAAAATTATAATTAAAAAGTCTCAAGTACAGACAATGGATAAAGTTGATGTTTATCCACTTAAACAAATATTTATGGTAGCTATGTGCAACTATCCTAAAACTAAATATTTGTTTAATATAATTTTTGAAAAACAATTTGTTGCATGGAAATGTAATCCTTATTGCTAGGTTCGTACTTTCTCTCAATAAGGAGGAGTGTTCTTTTTATGTATAGTGGTGGCGAGCCCTCTCAGCGGTTAAACCACCTTACCACAACAACTTAAAAAATCCTTGCCTGTCAGACCAGACAACTTCTTCAAGCTTTAACAGCAACATTATCCAGTGAGGAGACACATACGGTGCCTGTATAAAAACAAAAAATCTACTACCCATCACGAATAAAACAGTCCTCTAAATTTCAATGAAATTGTCATCCTGTCCTATCGATATGTATCCTGCCACTCAACTTTAATGGTCAGCATGGGCGGATTGCCAATAAAAATAAAACAATATGCTACTCTTTTAAGAGTTCAAAGACAAGCTGACATTAAAATTTATCCTTGGCCCAATCAAGTAAATTTTCTGGGAGAATCCCATTATATTTTTACCAAAAAAGTTATTTACAAAAATATACATATGCTACATTTAAATATTTTTATTCCATACTTTTTTTTTATTGAACAAAGTAATATACGAGTATGGTACAAATATTTGCCAAGGCTAAACCTATAAACAAATTTACTACTTAACTCATTTTATTTATATATTATATTTTATGAATTACCTTAATTTTATTTTTCTGCGTGTCATTTTATTTTTTATTTTTGATAACCTTAATATGTATATGATTTATTAGAAATAATTAACACCCACATACTACTTATAACTAGATAACATTTTTTACAACATTTTTTTTAAGCAAAAACAAGTTTCCTCGTTCAGGCTACTTGTATTTCATCACATTCATTCCGACCTTGCCCCCCCCCCCCCCAATACTGTAGGTAGACGAGCTTCGGGAGCCTATGCTTATAACAAAATTTCAGATTTACTCTCGTAAGCCCCCAGGGCAGTGACTATGGGATTGCTGTGATTTTGTTGACTTAAATAGAACTGCATGGTCCAAGCGAGGATGTGGTGTTGTAGGGTTTCTTCTCACTATTCGGTGTGAAGCAGGGGTTTGTTCTGTGATGGGTGTTGAAAGAGATTTTGAATACCTTGTTCTGCACTTGCTGGAGTTTCAGGTGATCCGTGTTCCTCACACTACCCCAAACGGATGCAGCGTAGGTCAAGTTAAGACAAATAAGGGTTTTATATAAGAGGCGCTTATTTTTGGGTGAAAAGAAGCTGTCGATGAAATATCAAACTGATAGCCCCTATGCACTTGTGACCCTTCTGGCTTATGAAATTCAGATGGGTTTTCTACGTCTGTCACCGGTCGAGGTGCAGGTCGAGGTATTTAACCACGTCCTGCCACTCAACCAGGCAACCACCGATGAATAAGGGCATCGATAATACTCTTTCCTTGACTTTGCGGGTGAACATGATAGCCTCAGTTTTGGCGTCATTGATTTTGAGCCTCCAGTCCTGGAAGTATTTTTCAAGGATCTCAAGAGCAATCCGAAGGCGGTGACCAGCTCGATCTACCTTAAATAAGGATGCGTAGCATGCCGCATCGTCAGCAAAGAGTGTGAGCTTACAATTTGGGGGAGTAGGTATGTTGTGTGCGTAGATGTTAAATAGATAGGGCACCATTACCCGGTTCCAGGGCCGCCAAGTTTCTCTGCCATAATTGGTTTTTAAGTAGGCGGATTTCTTTTTTCATTTCATTTTAGAGGATCTTTAGAAGTGTTTTGTCACGTTTGTCTAGTGTACGTCTGTAGGTCTGTTTTTGTTTGTTTTTTTTTAGGGATATGAGTTTGATATGACCTTGGCTCCCATGGCCAGTACAACTTTGATGTCTTTTTCCAAAAGTGAATGATATGTTGCAAAAGTGAATGATATGGTACAATAATATGTTGCCACAATGGTGACTGTCTTCCGGTCAACCTTGATGCTGATGGCAGTAGCCTCCAGGTTTGTCAGGGCGGGCGTGAGGAGTTGGGTATGATGCATAGTGTCTCGGATGAGAATCGTGGTGCCTCCGCCTCTACCGAAAATGTGATCTGATCTGTAGACTGTGACGCCACCGGTGCCTCTCATACGAGAGTTAGGTTTTATCCAGATTTCCGTAATAAGCATAATATCTTTACATAAATTGTTCACTAACAGCATCAGCATGATAATTTTTTTTTATAAATGTTTGTTTTTATTCTTTGCAGATCTCAACTGGCCTTGGACTGCTGTCTCACTACGTCAATCTGAATATAGTGGTACCAGAAGCTTTTATTCTTGGATCCGGAGAACATCACGTGGATACAGACAGCATCATCAGTCTCGTTTGTATAATTGAGAAGGTAAAATTTATTAAAATTTTTTTAACTTTTCTAGTTTATAACCGATCTATTTCCATACTAATAATAAAAGAACTCTATAAATTTAATCACAAAATAAATCTATATAAGTGAAGATCTAGGGAAAGAAGATAGTGGCTGTGGTCATAAGATTAGGTACTTCGCCACATCTGCATATGTTCAGAAAACATATTTAGTAAGTAAATCACCGAAAACTTACTTAGAGAAAAAACTAAAAATATACGAGTATATTTCGAAAATGTGTAAATACATTTGACTTTAAATGCTGTATTGTCTTAAATGTTGATAAGATCTCCCAAAAAAAGATGTATTTAAGTGATTTATAAAGCTGCACACGATACCCACATTCCTTACACTAATAGTTAGAGCATTCTACACCACAGTACCAGTAACAGAAAAGCTCTAAAACTGTATGATATCCTACCTTATTGGTTTGATTTAGAACAATCAATTGATTACATGAAGATATCGACCATTAAGTTTTACGTCGCTCCGAGGGATAACCTGTCAGACACAGATTCGAAAGATATAACGTAGACAGTCCATTAATATATTAGAGTACAAAGATACAACATTCGAAATCAATCCGTCCACCATAGTTGAGCTTGTGTAGAATTTTTAGAAGCGGACTGATATGGAGAATAATTATGGTAGCTTATCAGCATATATGGTAGCAGAAATTTAGAAATTGGTGAATCAGGCAGACCAGAATAAATAGAATTACAATAATTCAGCCTCAATACAACAAAAAAATTATAAGTTTTTATTTCGCTTGTTGGAAGACATCGCCGAAAAAAAAAATTCTCCAAGACTATAGAAGATGGAGTAATAACAAAGGTTGCATTATTTTCAGTTTTGTAAATAAAATGAGTTGTCTTGCTGTAATCGCTACGAGACGAACTCTATTACCAGTCTGGGACCATTTTTGTTGGGTACTAACGGCAAATAAACCTGAACTCCCTGGTTAGAACCCAAATTTCTTACTAACTACCACAGACCTTGATATTTTAAACGTTTATTCCAATATTTCTGTATCACATAAAAACGATTCAAAGTTTCGCAATCACAAGTCGAGATAATTAAATTATAAAATTGAAATAATTTTTTCTCTCCACATTTTGATGTTTTGTTGAATAAAAAAAAAGTCGTGAGTAGAGTTTTTCAAGCTTTGATATTCAACTGTTATTTGATGGTAGGGAGGTATTGTGGTGTTTAATGTGGTATTTTATTTCGGGAATGGTATAAAATGTTTTAATAGGAGTGGTAATTAATAAATACCATAAACATTTTATATACTATGCGTATCCAGAAAGTAAGTGTACTGAGGCTCTCACGACCGGATGGATTTTATTTTCGACATGTTGGCTACACTTCCGTGTAGCCTGACCCTTCCCCTCCGCAACGAGACCGGTTCGAGGTCAGTACGTTGAGAAATGTCGACGCGACAACACGTTTCGTGAAAAATGTCAATCCAATCTCCCGCCAAAAAGTTGAAAACCACAATTTCATCCAAGAAAATTATGGTATCCGTGTTTTGGGACTGTCAAGGCATAATTTTAATTGAATATATGCCTCAAGGGGAGACCATCAACTCTGCAAGAAACTGTGAGACCCTAAAAAAATTGCGGAGGGTGATTCAGAACAAGAGGAGAGGCATGCTGACAAAGGGAGTCTGCCTGCTGCACGACAATGCCAGACCACACACGGCCAACGCCACGAAGGAACTGCTCGCCTCGTTTAAATGGGATGTCCTGAACCATCCCACGCATTCCCCTGACCTAGCACCTTCAGATTACTATCTCTTTACCTCCCTGAAGCTGCACATGGGTGGAAAAAGGTTTTCAGCCGACGAGGAGGTAAAGGAGGAGGTGGAGAAGTGGACGGAGAGGTTGGCGGGAAACTACTTCGAGGAAGGCATCAAAAAGTATACCCCGCTTCACCACCTGCATCGAGAGGAATGGCGACTATGTCGAAAAATAGCTTACATATGTACTACGTTAACCACGTAATTTTTTGTTTAAATAAAAAAAATTGTAACCTACAAAAATTCAGCACACTTACTTTCTGGATATGCCTCGTACAAGCACCGTTTTAAAATATAACAGTTTTATAACCGTTCAAAAACATTATAAAGTGAAAATTCTGAAACCGTGCATGACACGAGTTAATCCTTTAGTATACTACATTTAACAAAACCTGATTGGCTTCAAATCCTGTATAAAAATACTCCTGCCACATACGAAAATGCGTATACTTATATAACTATGTACATAAACCTGTCCAAATGAATTGTGTCTGTCATATACAGTATTGAAATACACCTCGGCTGATCGAAACCACATTTATTTAATCCATATAAAGGAAAGCCCTACACGAAGGCTTGACATGAGAGAGGAAACTCTCGACCACCTTTTCTTTGAGAATCCTGTACGTATCGTATACCTTCCCTCCCACCTGTTCAATATATCCCACCTACTCGCACTTAATTATCTACTCGTATTTACTTAAATATATTAGAATTTTTTTGTCCAAAATTTCTTGAATGTTTGACTATGGTAGTTTCACATACATGTTTATATTTTCTGCACTTCTTCTTATTTTGTTTATTTGCCATTAACATAAATCATCATATTTTTAAGTGTTTGACATAAAAACCCGGTTAATTAAAATTTAAATTAATGAAGGCTTAAATTTAAAGCCCTAACTTTAGAAAATGAAGTTTTTTTGTTTCTTATTAATATATTGTATTGTACTCATATTACGACTTCGTAGTATGAGTAGGCGAGTTTATTATCATGCAGCAATCACTTCCAACTTACCAGAAATGCGTAAAAAAGCCTTAAATGGAAACAAGACTAAAAATATGTGAATCGAATCCACAACCTCCGGAATAAAAGACAGACGTCTTGTCAACGAGGTCATAAAGATAAATATTTTAATATCAACTATTTGGTTTTGAAAACAGTTGTAAGTCACCGTAATTAGAATTATTCGTTGCATTGTTATGGAGACATTTGGACTGAAAATAAAGAAGAATATTCGTTGCATGGTTATGGAGACATTTGGACTGAAAATAAAGAAGAATATTCGTTGCATGGTTATGGAGACATTTGGACTGAAAATAAAGAAGAATATTTTTTTCGATTGGGTTTTTTACGAACTTCATGAAATGTAAATATCATATATTTCGGAAAACATAAGCTGAGAATTTGTTATTAAATTGAGTAGTTTATTTTTTCAATCGTCAGTCATTTAAAAAACGATTCGGTGCACATTTTCACTGACTGAAATATCGTGAAGAACAGTATACTTCTTCATGACATCTAAATTCAAAGGATATAATTGTAACGTATAGTATGTATATATTTGGCAAATTTAAGTGGAGAATTTTTCATTTAAGCTTGAGCATCATTTAAGAAATACTTAATGAATGCGAGTACAGCGAATCATTTAAGAAATACTTAATGAATGCGCTCTTTTATTAACTGAAATATCATGAATAATAATATCCTTCCATATGCTGATATATCAATACACATCAGATATATCATATGTATATCAAGTATATTTGAGAAATATAAATAGAGAATTCGTCATTCAAGTTTGAGTTTTGTATCTTTTTGAATTGTGAATCATTTAAGAAATATTTGAATACATATAACGAATAAATGGGCAATTTTATTAACTGAAGATATATTTGTTATATTTACATTGTTGACATCTCAAGTAAAATCATATATACGCATGACCTTCACGCCTGCTGACGCTTTATACAAATATCCACGAGAAAAGTAAAATAGGAATAAAATTCAAGAACTGAATAAAAAAAAACTGAAAATTTACGACCCGTTTTGAGAATAACGAACGTCAGAGAAAATAAAAAAAGATCTATCGAGAATGAAATATGAATAATTTAACATCAAAAAGGCCATGGGAGAAAAAGGAGCTACTTTACCAGCCCTTTGACTTATAAGGGCTTCAAAATTACCTATTACTGCCAAAATAAGAGCATACTCCAGATCCAGGGATGATGAAAGTGGTCCAGTTGGTATGAGGAGAAACAGGAAGCTGGAGTATGAGTAAAAGAGAAAAATAAATTAATCTCTGGAGTAGAGTCGAGTGCGAAAATTGTTGCCCTACTTAAATACGTTAAATGGAAGTTGGGTAATTTATGAAAATAAAAAAGCAAAAAGCTCCATTGTAAAGAGCGGATGAGCTGTGTGTGAACATGACTCATATGAAATTATTCAAGGCATTGTAAATTCAAATGAGATGGTTTCGGCTAACACTCTTATTGTGTGATAGAATATTCTAACGTTACTTTTGCAAGTGAAAGAAAATGATCAAAAGACATTTTAACTTTTTTAATGTAAACAAGAATTATATAAAATTATTACAAATAAACTTTTGACGAGAATTTATTTTGTTTAAACTTTTTAAAAAACATTTTAGGTAAAAAACAATATTATCGGTATCTTTATTGTATTGTTCTACGCTTTCGTTAAACAGTAAAACCTAGTGGATGTATTGCCATGCGTTAATCTCTTCCAACCACCAAAGATATGTTAAAAAACCCTTATGTGAAAAGCAGATTGGAACTTCCAAACGGAATAGAATTCACAACTCCCAAGTTAGACGATACGCGTTTTGCCAACTTGGCCACCAAAAAAAACTTTTTTGGGTGATGTTAGTCATTATTTTGGAAAGATGAATCCTCTGAAATGGAACAGGCTTCTGCTGGAGTGATGGCTAATGTTATTGATTATTGGAAATTTAAGATAATTCCTTATTTCACAGTTTTTGTGAGACGTAACATGGCAACATAAGGGTTTCTAGTCTCCAGGTGGGACTAACAGTTATGTTTTATTTATGTGTTAAACACATATGTTTTTGATAAAATACTAGTACAATTCGAAAGGCATCAATTTTTTTTGTGTAAAAATTATGAAAAAAATTTCTTACCGACTCATAAGTGTAAATATAATATATTGTAAATGAAATAACTGGTATAATTCAACACATACGACTCATAAGTATACTATAAACAAATAAGAATTAAAGTAACTGGTATATTTCAACCCAGATGACTCATAAGTGTAAACAAATTAAAAATGGAGTAACTGGTTTATTTCAACGCAGATGACTCATAAGTTTAAATAAATTAGCAATTAAGTAACAAGTATATTTCAACCCAGATGACTCATACGTGTAAACAAATTAAAAATGGAGTAACTCGTATATTTCAACGCAGATGACTCATAAGTATAAATAAATTAGCAATTAAGAAACAGGTATATTTCAACCCAGATGACTCATATGAGTACGTGTAAACAAATTAAAAATGGAGTAACTGGTATATTTCAACGCAGATGACTCATAAGTATAAATAAATTAGCAATTAAGTAACAGGTATATTTCAATATAGATGACTCATAAGTATTAACAAATTAGAAATGAAGTAACTGGTATTTTTTTAAAATTAAATGTGATTAATTTAATAATATTAATTTTTTTTAGTAAATTTTCTTTTCGTTATTTGTTAACTAATATATTTTTATTATCGTTTAAAATTTCTTACTTTATTTTTAATAATGTATAAACCTGAATATCAAGTCAATTCAACATATTCGGAAATAGATGCATTTACATAAAATTTCTTTCTTCTTCAAACAAAGAATCAAGTTTATTTGAAGGAAGAAAATAAATTATTTTATTATTATTATTAACTGTGCTATAATACACCATTAACAATTTAAAAAGTTTTAATAGAAAGACGAACGCTTAAGTACATAATAATGCAAAATACAACCATTTTGTGGATGTGAAAAACCACATCTATGGCCACGGGAACTTTAATGGTAAACTTTTTAGCTTAAATTTTATCCCGACGCTTTATTGTATTTTTTGTGGTCATCTGGATCATTGCCGATCATATTTTGTGGTACTGCGATGATAATCGAGCCAATAATTACCAAAAGGATTTCGACTCTGTCTTCCATAGGTTCATCTTCGGATCAATTGGCTACTCCAATCTAGTGGCATCAAGGAATAGTTTGGCTGCATTCAAAGATTTCTGTAAATGTACTGGCAATTTGCTAGAATGTTAAAACCTTAAGCCGCTATATAAGTATTGCGCTACGAGTAATTTTCTTACTCGTAGCATCAAACGTGAAGTCCGTTAGCACTTCTATTTTTTTCCCACTCAGGTATATCGCTACTGGAGGAGGATTTCCTTTAGGCAGGACCCTTTCTTCGTTGCTACGTGACATTGCGTTCATAAAAAGTGAAGAAGATTTCGATATTCTGGACTTATTTCGTCCCCTATAACATCGTGGGAGGTGGTAGGATTGAACTGGGCTCAACCCTTAATTACACGATTCATATTTAGTAGAAAAATACAACATTTCTTGAAGAAAAACAATTTAACAGTATCCAATAGCCAGGAAAATATTTAGCTAATGTTGTTATGAAAAATGAATAAACAAGGGCTGTCGAGGTCGGGAAGGGAATATGATTGATTGAAGATAATTAAATTGAAACTGCCTCCTGCTACGGTTTATAAAGAAATTTGTGTTGAAACACGTCAATAATGAAATTAGAATCTAGTTTCTTAGTTAACGTCAATGTTAGAATAACTTTTATTTAAATTTACTAATTGGAATAAAATGATGGCGAGTGTATCTTACAATTATTATATAATTCAGTAAATGTCAATATAACATAATTTCACAAAGTGTCAGAAAGGTCTTAAAAATCAAAATAAACGTAGAACATTTATCTTTCAATGTTAAGGTTTAATTGTCTTGCTTTTCAAACAATAACAACGTGTAGATAACATTTATTACACTTTTTCCCAACAAAATATCATCTTAAGAATAATTTTATTTTAAAATTATCAAGAGAAGTTTGTTAATTCAGCTGGAATGGGGAATCAAAGTTTCTTTAAAACTGGGATGACATTAATGAACAATAAGTTTATTATTTATCAGACATTTGACAACAGTAATATCACCTCTAATGTTTGAGAATAAATATGGTTAAAAACGAAATACGAGTACAAATTACCGATAAAGACAAACCCCAAGTTAATTTTAACAACCCCTGTCTCTGGCTAATCATCTGAAACACGGGGTATTATTTCTGTTTTTGTGTTTTCTTTTTATTAATTTGCATACTCAATCAAGACAACTTCCACGCCCTAATTGGTTAGATTTCTGTTTTCCTTATTTGGTATTGCGAGTTCGATTCCCGTTGGTACCCAGATTTAAAAAAAAACTATAGTCTGGTTTCACTTAAAGCTTATTTGTTCTTATTTTTTTACTCCATTTTGTAGATTCAATAGCGTTCTAGTAGGGTTATTTCAAGTTTAAGGAAAACGACGAAATAATGATTGTTCAAAACCAGCAACAGTTGATGAATTAAAAACAGCTATTGAAAAAAATGCACCCAAATACCAAAACGAACTATTCGTAATGTTTGCGATTTCACGTTTTCAGCAACTTATGGACCATAATGACCATAAATTAGAGTACTAAAAAATCAGCGCTCATCTTCTTTTATTTGAAATATTTATCTTAGATAAGCCTTATTGAATACTGAATTTACAATTATTCAAAGTGTGTATAAATATTATTGGGACATCGTACTTGACATAATTTTCTAGACCTTATCCAAAGCACTCGAGGTGAAGACAATTTTGATAAAAAACTTAATTTATTCAATAGTTTAAACTATGAAGTAATAATAAGAACAAACAGTGAAAGTTTTTTTTATAAAATAAATTGATATAAGCTTTCACGCAAAATAAAAATATTGATAAATAGTTATGTTAAAAAAAACAATTCAGGACAATTTAAAACCTCTGAAATCCCGGTCATCTATTAAAGTTTAGGTTAGTCTGAGTCAAGTTTCAATACAAAGTGATCAATATACGAGATCAATTTGATAGTTATGTCTTCCTCCAGTCATTATTCATTCTCTTTTGAACACCAGCCTGTACATGGCACTCCATTATTGTTTGTACTACGCATCGAGCTGCACTCTGGATGCCACCACCCTTTGGAAATCCACCCATCGTTACGGTGGTCTTTCGACTGACATTCTTGACAAACTGAGTGAATAAATATGCAGTTCAACAACTATCTGACCCAATAATCATCGCTTTGGTGGGTAAAATGCCATACCTCCTCTCATTTTATTTATAAAATATCCTCAGAAACGTCAGTGACGCTAGTTGTTCTAATACTATTATTTCTAATGTGATCTCATTTACTGTACTAAGCATTCCTCATTCCATTAGTTCTTCTGAATTCAGTATTTTTGATGGGATTTCATTAGCAAGAATTACTCTTTCCATAAGTTCTTCAGAATTTCTGTTGAAGTCTCGTTAACTATACCAAGCAACCTTTTTTTTAGTTCTCCTGATTTCTGTATTTTTTAAATGATCTCGTTTGTTATACCCAGAATTTCTTTTCCATAAGTTCTTCTGATGTCAGTATTACTAATCAGGTGTATTTTGCTTACACAAAACATTACTCAGTCCTCTTTGGACTGTTTGGAAACTGTTTGCGGAGGTTGTTGATGAAACAATATGGTACTCATATATGGGATTGTTTCTGTGATTATTTTCCTGTACTCTTAAAGGTGAAGTTTCTGGGATCTCTTTTTTTATCTATGACAACCTCCGTGACCTAGTTGGTAAGAAGCTGCCGTGAATCAAATCTTAAACCTAAGAGTTGACTTTGAACGCTGGATTTTTACAAAAACTTTTAAATAAGGTACATAGCGAGTATTGTGGCCTCTTCACGCGCGCAGTTTTGAAAACAGGAATAATGACAATCTCCCAGTTTTATTTCTACTACAGTGTTTTTAAGCAAGAAGGCTCGATTACTGGGGTCAAAGACAATGTTGTTTTCTGGCCATACTCTAAAATATGTTCAAGTCACCGATTCAGACATGTTGAAGGTATGAGACGAAGGAAGAAGAATATAATACGTTTCCTCCATTAAGACTTAGTATCAATAAATACATTTTCCACTCGGTCGATGGAAACTATCGATTGGCAATGCGTTTCAAAGTTATACACTTACATGGCTTTAATTTTTTTCGCTTTCATAGTATGCTATCAATTTATTCTTTCCCTGTGTATAAAATTTATTATAGTCCAGTTTTTTCGGAGTTTTAAGAAAATAAGCAATGTTATTGAACATAACTTTTAAATCTTATTAGAAACTTCTGAAATATCAATATGCCAAGTATGACAATTGATGAATATATCATAATTCATTGATATAACGTGCATAAATAAATTATTGTATGCATTTTATTAAACTTTAGTTGTATACAATATAATTTGGTGGGATTATGGGCATGTGGTATTCTTTTTTAACAACCAAAAAGGTGTTTACATAAGCCCGAAGTGATAACTAAACTGTAACCCTTTTTAAAAACTCAGGGCTAAGATGGAAATCGAATCTGCAATGTTATCAAATAGACCACAGAGTTCATCTAAGGGTGGTAGAGTACATAAATAATAAATATTAATAACTTCAATATCAGAAAACTTAATAATTTGAAAAATCATTTCGATAAAAAAATAATCGGAGGTTTTTAATAAAAATGCACATTTAAAGCAGATATTGATTTCTCAATGGCAAGATAAAGTTTTGTTACTATTTATGATTTTATTATCACAATTGAGCTTTGCTCGGGATATGTGTTTTAGAATGTCTGTTAATGAAAGACAATTTAACTTTAAATAAAAGTTTAAATAAAAGCTGAGAGTTTCCAGGACAATCCATGGTGTACGTTTTTGGAAGACTTACAAAATATTTCACCAAGACTTCAAAGAACAAAGTTCTAAAAGCGTCGGCACGGCAGTAGCGTTAATTTAAATTGATCACCGATACTTGATCAAGCATCGTGGAGAATTGAGAGAAATGTTTTGTGTGGGAGTCGAAAGATAAGTGAATCCGAATTAACCATTTATGTCACGAATCTCAAGAGACATGACTAACTAACCTACAAACATTATAAGGAAACCTATCCATTTCCATTTAATCTAGTTCTGTATCTAATACACCAATCATAAGATTTATCTTAAAAAATATTTACATTCGTAATTGAAAATATTTAAGGCATATTTCTAACGATCCTTTTGGTTGCATTTTTTTATAT
The DNA here is from genome assembly GCA_949825065.1 of Odontocerum albicorne. Taxonomy (NCBI): domain Eukaryota; kingdom Metazoa; phylum Arthropoda; class Insecta; order Trichoptera; family Odontoceridae; genus Odontocerum; species Odontocerum albicorne. The sequence goes on along the minus strand of OX463854.1, from coordinate 12,809,416 downwards.
GATGATAAATAAAATACACAAATCTTTATAATTAGTATTGAAATACCACCAAGGCCTGATTTGTAAGGCCACTATCTTTTTGTCCGGAGATTGTGGGCTCAATTCCATTTCAAACCTAGATTCGAAAAAAATATTTTATTCAAGTTTCAATTTGAGACGTTTTTGATATCTTTCTTTATGGTTGCCAGGGATTGCCGCAAGAAAACATGCTCACAAGATTATACGAGTACTGTATTGAAACAAAAGTGTATATAAAACTAAAATATATTATTTAATCAAATTATCTCTTGTGAAACTTAATGTGTACTGCATTGACATAAGTCAATTAAATTTCTTTAAAAGTTAATTCATTTCTTTGTTGAATCAAATTTCTAGAAGTGTCGGACAAACACAGAAAATATATGCAGCCCTGCCTCAATAAAGAAACAATATTGTGTTCTGTTATAGTTCTGTTTTTATTAATACCTCACCCAATAACGCATTGGTAACAAAATCTTCAGAAAATTAACATATCTCTTGATAATTGTCTGATCAGTTAGGTACATATACGAGGATGGATCAAATATAAACAAGACTTTTGTTTTAGAGCGCGTAATTTTAAACGGAGCGCTATCTCCTTACTCCTGATATCTTCACCCAACACCGCCTCGAGGAATGTTGGGTGAGGATATCAGGAGTAAGGAGAGCGGTCGGCCGGCCTCGGCAGATTCCGTCATTAGTATGGCACACGATGTCTGAGAATGAGGTGCACCCATCGATTATGCAACGCATTATTATCAAGGTTCTTACTCATGAGGACGTAAAACTGGCCGAAGTTTTGCGTAGACTAATGACAAAGTTTGAGGATCAAACACTGTCAAAGTTTCGTGTTTGCCTGGCATAAGGAGTTCATGAAAGACAGTAAAAGGGTCGAAAATGAGAGCCATGATCTTTGCCCACGGACGAGCATTACCGAACAGAACATTTATGTCATTCGTGATCTTCTGGAAGGCGATCGATGTTTGACGGCTTCCGAAATTTATTCTGAGATAGGAATAAGTTATGGGAGCACTCAATCCATAATCACAAAAGACCTAGGATTCCGTAAAGTGTCTGCTCAATTGGTCCTACGTATTTTGACTGCAGAAAAAAGTTGGCATGTTTGCACGTATGTGGGCGACTCTTGGCGTGGTTTTCACAAGAAAGGAACGCATTTTTGAATGGATATTTTGAAAATAAACTTTGGTACACCACTACACGCCCCAGTCAAAACAAGCAAGCATGGAATGGAGAAAGAAGGATGACGCAGCCCTTGTGAAAGCCAAAAATCGGTTGTCAGCTGGTAAGGTGCATGCGACCGGTTTTCGGGACCGGCGCGGCATTTTTAACATATATTTTTACACGATCATTGATGAAGGAGTAAGGTGTCCTACCATCGGACCGAAACTCCGAACAAGCTATCCATCACTTGAAAAACGATCATTGCACCATCAATGCAACGTACTATTGCGAGCTTTTAAGTGAATTTAAACTTGCTTACCAATGCAAAAGACGTGATCAACCGATATGAGAAGTAATTCTTTTCCATGACAACGCGAGGCTCCATAATGCAGCTTTTACATGCGAACAATTGGAGAAAATAAGTGGGACACGACTGTAACATCCTTCCTATAGCCCTGATCTATTGTTCTGCGACTTTCATCACTGAAAGAAGCTCTGAGAGACCAACGGTTCAATGACGACGATGGAGTGAGGCCAACGATTCAACGACGACGATGGAGTAAGGGGTTTTGTGCGCAATTAGCTGCTGACACAACCCACTTCTTTTTACGATGACGGGATAGAAAACTACCGATCCGCTGGGAAAAATGCATTTCTAAAGCAGTAGATTATGTAGAAAATTGACGTGTACTTAGTCCTTTTCTTACGGCAAATAAAAAAAATAAAATAAAAGAGTCTCGTTTATATTTAATCCACCCTCGTATATTTATTTAAAAAAAAGAAAATGCAGTAAACTCGCTCCCCTTATTATTTATTTATTTATTTTTTTTTTTTTTTAAATAATTCATAAATAAATAACATAAAATAAGATATATTTTTTTTAGTTTAACTGTCATAAAGAAAAAAATAAATACTAAGAGTATTGCATTTCAATGCAACAACCTATATATACTAAGATTTCCATTACTATTTCTCAATATGCAACGAAACTTTCAGTCATGCTTATTGAAATAGTGTCAACTTGAAAAGCTTAGCAAAACTATTTTTATTCTGACATAAAACTGATACATTTTGTAATTGATTTCATCCGATTAAAGGCTGAATAATGATTTTCTTTCATGTCAATTTATTTTATCATCATCACGAATAAAACTGTTGATGATCGTACCCGAAGTATCAGTCTGATTTCATACAGGAAGAAAATATTGAAATGTAACATATGTACACAAAAATAAATATGTGATATTATATCATAATATACTACAAAGATTCTGATGGGGGGAAGGGGTGAGGAGTGACTTTGTAAAATATAAATTTTACATTGATAAATCGAGGAGATTTATAAATGTATACTTATATTTGTGCACTTTGTACGGTTCTGCGCCTGCCGTTACGGATCGGAGGACGTGGGAGGGTTCGTAAAATTTGTTTGGGCCTGGGTTGAACAAGGTTTATATTCGCTTCGTAGGCTGAGGGTCATCGTTCGGGTGGCTCAAAAGTGAGCCGTAGAACCTCTCGCTTAGAAAGACCACAATCCCTGGATGGAAGGGAGACCTGTGTCTACATAAAGCCTTTTGTTACTAACAAAGTACGGTGCATCCATTATGGTACTATGGTGAGATGCAAAAGGTCGCCGGTTCGAACTCCGCGCTGTGCTATTCCCCTCAAATAACGAAGGAAATATTATTTTTGCTTAGTACTTGAGGTATAAGGATACTTGCGACTTCGGTCATATCTATTCTTAAAAACAAAAACAAAAACAGCCCGCCGGTGTGCTCCGATCGTCTCACTTTGGTGTGTTATCGGTTCCAGTACAGCGATTTGGCCAGTTAGTTTTCTGATGTGTGACGACTCGCTCACATTAAAAAAAGAAAATCCACGGCATAGTTTCACTTTCCATATAAATTGACGTTGGAATGGCGAGGAGATATTCGATTACGAGGCCCAGCAGTGACGATACCCCGAAAAATAAAACTATATTTTATGGAACCGGGAGTTTGCGCATGTGGTTCTTGACCGCGTAACCCTAAACTGAAATGGCGTACGTTATCTGAGAACGTATGCTGGCCTTGCTCATGTTCAATTCATGATGAGGTTATATTTGACTGTACCTGCCCAAGGGTGGATGGAGGGCTTTCAGAAAAGCGTGTGCCTTCTCAGTGATGGTGATATACTTCCTCTAGGTCGATTTCGCGTTAAGAGTGATCACGAATAACATAACGTCAATACACATATTAATTTCAAAGAGCATTTTAATCTCTCCGTGTAAATATTGAAAACTTGTTACGTGTTTATCTTATTTTTTATAAAATACTTTACCAGGCTGCTTTAAGGGGTAGACTTCCATCCACCTTCAAGGACGCTGAATCGCACGACTGAGATTATCAAAAGCTGAGAATGTTTATCGAGAGATTGAACATTATGCTAACATGTACATGAACACCATATGAAATTTACACTTACGTGGAATATATTTCTTATCTGAAGCCTTAGAGATAAAATTTACTTAAAAATACGAGGAAAATCTGCGTATTACTTAATGAAAGAAAGCAATTGTATTTTGAAATGTCGTTAGAGATTCAACTTATTCAGTTTAAAATATCATACTTTATGATAATTCTACAAAGAAAACAAAATTATGCTTTATTTTTATTATGTCATTGTATTATCATTATTAAAAAAACATTTGTCCTTTACTGTTTTGTTATATGCATATAACTTACAACCAAGCAGATATTGAAAATGATAGGTTTCATATACAAACATTTTTCAATTGAAAATACTTTTTATTCCACCATTAATTTTATCTAACAGCCGACTAGCTTCGAGTTTCACCACTTTTTATGTCTTTCAGTCTGTTACTGAAAATATTTTTGAAGATGAGTTATTTGGTTTGGAATTAGTTTTGAACAACTCATTTTTTTTCAGTTCATTAGTATGTTTAAAATAAGTTGTGGGACTCGCAACTTATTTCAAGTCTCAAACATTTTTTATTTTCAATCTGTTTAAAATACCCGTGAGGAATAATTTTGTGAAATTTGAAACTTATCGGGTGTAAGAAATGTTTTGCAGTGGAATGTTATAATGTTTTCCATTTTTCAATGATTTGTAAACGAGTGTTCAAATACCTGACAGAGATATTGTTGTTTGATTATCGTCGTTAATCGAATCTGATATCTTCAAGTATGTCGCAACTTTTCCAACAATTGATAACAGTGAAATATAAAATATCGTACATATTTACTAATTTATTTAAAACTACACTGTACGGCTAAGCTGCTGGAGTGTAACGCGATTCCGTGGTCAGAAAGTAATTGAACATTTTCGATGAGATATGAGTGGGTAGAAGAACAATTAAAAACATTATATATTATAAGTGGCAATACATGAGAATTTCAATGGTTTCTCACATTTTATTAGTCAAGAGATTTATAAGGTGTAATATGATCTTATTATCAGGGCTGTGGAGTCGCTTAAAAAAAAACACGACTCCGACTCCGACTCCGATTCCTATATTTACCAACAATACGACTCCGACTCCACAACTCCGACTCCACGACTCCGACTCCACAACTCCGACTCTACAACTCCGACTCAAAAAGTTCAATTTTAGCAGGTTGTTTCCTACCTTTGCATATAGCCATTTTTTTCATGTTATAGGGATAAGAATAAAACAAGATCAAACTTTAATAATTATTTATTAGAATTTATTCTTAAAAACAACATTGCTTCTA
>OX463854.1:12546845-12804082 GCA_949825065.1 Odontocerum albicorne | reverse complement strand
TTGGTTAGGAATTTCAAACTCAAATTTATACAGCTATTTACTCAAGTATTTGTGTTTCGAAAATTATAATTCATTTGTTTTTTCCTCAATTGTTTTTTTTCTTTGCGTCACTCAGTTTACAAAATGGAAAACTTGAAATATCGCGTTATTTACGAGTACGAGTTCCACCGTGGCACCAGTGCTGCAGAAACGGCTCGAAGGATTAATGATGTGTATGGCGACGGTGCCGCAAAAGAAAACACAGTGCGTTTTTGGTTCCAACGTTTTCGTTCTGGAAATTTCGACCTGCAGAACAAGCCTCGTGGAGAAAGTTGATAATGAAGAATTGAAGGCTATTGTGGAAGCAGATCCATCGCAAACCACGTCCGAGTTAGCTGCAGGCTGCGGTGTTAGTGATAAAACTGTTTTAATCCACTTGAAGCAAATTGGGAAGGTGAAAAAGCTTGAAAGGTGGGTACCTCACTAATTGAGTGAAGCAAATCAACAAACGCGCGTTGACTGCTGCGTTGCATTACTAAACCGGCACAATAATGAAGGGATTTTGAATCGAATCATTACCTGTGATGAAAAGTGGATCCTGTATGATAATCGGAAGCGCTCATCGCAATGGCTGAACCCTGCCGAACCAGCCAAACCATGCCCCAAGCGAAAATTGACTCCAAAAAAGTTACTTGTGAGCGTTTGGTGGACTAGTGCTGGTGTCGTTCACTACAGCTTTCTTAAATCTAGCCAGACGATTACGGCAGATGTCTATTGTTAGCAACTGCAAACCATGATGGAAAAGCTAGCTGCTAAACAACCGAGGCTGGTTAATCGCTCTAGGCCACTGCTGCTTCATGATAACGCTAGACCACACACTGCACAACAGACGGCTGCCAAATTAGAAGAGCTTCAATTGGAATGTCTAAGACATCCACCGTACTCTCCGGACTTCGCCTCAACAGATTACTATTTTTTTCGAAATTTGGATAACTTCTTGCAAGGGAAAAAATTCAACTCCGATGGGGCAGTCCAAACCGACTTCAAAGATTTTATTGATTCCCGTCCGAATGGTTTTTTTAGTAAAGGGATCGATGAACTACCTATGAGATGGCAAAAGTGCATAGATAGCAATGGTACATACTTTGATTAAATAAATATATTATATTAAAAAAAAATCAACTTTATGTTCCTCCCAATCAAAACGCCAATTTCACATGTAAGGACCCAATATATATATATATATATATATATATATATATATATATATATATATATATATATATATATATATATATATATATATATATATATATATATATATATATATATATATATATATATATATATATATATATATATATATATATATATATATATATATATATATATATATATATATATATATATATATATATATATATATATATATATATATATATATATATATATATATATATATATATATATATATATATATATATATATATATATATATAGTATCCTGGAAGGAAGTATCCTGTGAATTTCAATTAAATACAAGCATTTTTAGATCCTACATAAACATTGTAACCTTACTTTTTGGATGACCCTATACGATGACACTTATGACGAGATAGATATCTGCTCGAATATTGAAGGCACCATTCCCATTACTAATAAACGGCGTTTTATTCATTATTAACAAACTGGTTTTAACTTACTCGCTGACATCATTCTGCTTAAACCGTAATGTATTCAGTGGTGCATATTAGTTGCATTTTATAAATAAAAAAAGCACTTGAAATTTTAAACATTCCAAAATAATATAATAAACATCTAGCTGTTTATAAAAAAAATACACGCAAACACCATCATGCTGTTTCTCTGTCCGGGTATGCAGAAAAGAAAAAGGGACAGACTTTCCTGTCGCCACACACACCTTTCGCCTTCTTAACATCCATACACCTTCTCATATAACTCCTACGACTTATCTGACTTTCTGCGTTTCCTTCTTTCTAAATATTCATTTAATGCAACCATACTTTATTTGATCGTCCTCTTCCTCACCATCCTCTCACTTATGCAATTAAAATTTATTTTGTTAGTCTTCCTTCATTCATTCGTTTCACGTGTCCAAACTATCTCAGAGTGATCTTCTTCATTTTATTCAGCGCATTCAACCATAAGTTCATATTCATCCCTTATCATTTAATTCCGTATCCAATCTCACCTTGCCACATCATATATTATTTTAAGTGCACGCATTTGTACAGCATTTATTTGGCTTTTTCCCTATTTTTCAGTCTTTTTCCTCTACTGCGTTTCCTATGCAACAAATATATATTACAAAAATCTATTGTGGACTATTATCTTAGTTCATTAAAATGTTAAGTATATTGTTTTAAAATACTTTTATGAACCAAATATATTTGTTGGAACTGGGTGCAAGCAAGGAAGAAACAGACCGAGGAAAGAAAGGAAAGTTGAATAAATTTTATCTCAGAAAAAGGTGAGAACAATGAAAAACGAACAAAATATATGACATGATATGTGCATTTTTACGAAGGAAAAACTGTGTTTGTCGATAGAAAGGTGTAAAAATCTCTCCTTTATCCTTACTTCGAAAACAATATGACGTGTTTGTTATGACGTGGTTGTATATACGAGTATGAATGCAAGTTAGATTTTCATATGCAATTTCGCAACGTGAAACTCAAAATACGACAAAACACTAAAATAATGATTTTTTAATAGTTTTTTGATATACAAATACTTGGTAAACTTCAATCAGGTATAGTTTTGCCATTCTTAAACTTGTACGGGAACTCGTCTCTAGGTTTCAACTTGAGAAGAAAAAATCTTTGTGTGTATTCTAATGCAGTTTGCATATTAATATGTCACAAATACTAAATTTATGATATGAAAACAAAACGACAATGAAATGAAAAAAACAAATGCGTGAGACTCTCGCGCGGTAGAAGTGAAACTTCTTAGCTCCAAGGAAAAGTTGATTTTATGCATTGCTTTTTTCCATTTGTTAACGATTTTTTTAGGATTAGGAAATGGTTATGTGGAATTTAATTGAAAAAAATCTCTGTTAATTAAATAAAATAATATTCATTTATTTTTTTTATTTTTAAGAGTAAATAATAATAATTTTAATAATAAGTTATAATTTTAATGATAATATAATACACTCAATAATATTAATTATTATTAATAATAAATAATTAATTATATTAAAATAACTGATAATAATTTATTAATAAATAAAGTATTTAATAATAATAATAAACAATTTAATAATAATAATATAAAACACAGTTTCACTTTTCGTGACGTTCAGGCCAAATCGTCCTACCGCGCCTATAGAAGTTTCACTTCAATAATTTATCAATATAAAGACAAAATATAATATACATAAATTAAAAACGAATTGTTATTTTGATACTGTAAAATGTATTTTTATCCTTATTATATGAGCAAAAGATAATTGTTTCATAAAAAAATGCCGGATCCAATTTTAAATATACTTTCAAATATACCTAACATCACGCAGTGTCTCTTACGACTGGCGAGGTAGAGAAATAAAACAGACTTTTATTCATTCCTATGTGAACAAATGACTTCTTCCTTTACAATCATATGTCTTGTCATGCACAATGTTCTTTTATTAATACTTCTCATTTTACCTCCTTTTCAAATTTGGTCTAATTGATCGAGCTACGTTTTCCCCTGTTTACCTGTTCTATTTACACCGCACACTTCTGACTTGTATAATTGCTAAGTCATTCTTTCGTCATTTATTATCTCCTCATATATCAATGGTTCCTTTTTCATGTATAGATACTATACAAATATTTCTTTGTGCATGCATTTATCTAACTTATATGTTTCTGTCAAGTCTTAGCTTCACTTTTATATAGTAAGGTACCTTACTTTAATGTATTTTCATTTTTGTTAAGCGAGGTTATTGAAAATAACGTTAATTGCTTAATTTATCTTGCTCCCTATCACTCACTATACACTTATATATACTGTCGAGATAACAGAAATGGGCTGTGGGCTGAAAAACATCTGGTGTCCCCGTGGCTGGGTTCGCCCTATATTGGTGGGGTGTATCTTGGCCGAGGGGATGCTATTAGATGAGCCCAGACCTTTTGATAGCTTCTGTATTTAATGTATTATCTGCAATTTATGTGTTTTAGAAGTGTTATTTAAATATAATCTGTACATACTATGTTGCTATCAATAAACCTATTATTTATTTATTTAAAATCATCTGAATATTCCAGTTTTTCTAAGTTAGTTCATAAATTTCAAAGACTTATTACTTATTTTTTATATAGTTTCTATAACTATTACTTTTGATTATGCTACTTTTATTTTCAAACCTTTAACTAGGCATTTCTTATATGTCTCACTATTTTCAGCAAGAAAACCATATTACCTGCATACAATTTTACATACATTTATTTCATTCATGTTAATGCATCTATTATCTTTTAAATCTCGTACACATGAATCGATCTACAAAGTAAACAACCAATGTGACATAACATGTCATTGTTTTATACCTTGAATAATCTCAACCACTCAGTTTCAAGTTCTTCATTTATTATACCACATTTATTATTGTTTTTCGCACAATGAAACCATCGTACTAGTTTCATTCGTCATTGACGTAAAAACTATGAATTCTTCCCACAATTAATCTTTTCATACACAATCATTAAATTTGTGTAAGTCTGCAATTGCAAAAAAAAATACCTTTTTTCAAAAATTTCTCAAATATGTCCTTTAATCTAAAATTGGGTACATACATCCTCGACCACGAAAAAGCAAGAATCACATCCCATACTTTCTCATGTCGATAATTTTCCTAACTTTTTCAAACAAAATCTATCCAAAGCGAACAAGGATTAATAAATAAAACTGTAGTTATTGCAATCCATTAAGGGCCGTTTCTCTTTTACAACGATAGCCTTCTTCCAGTCATAAGGAGTTATCCAGAATTCCATAATTTATTAATATATACATGAATTCATTCAATCAATCCATCCCCTCCATATGCAACATACTCAGGGACTATATTAGCACACCCAGAAGCCTTCCCCTTTCTCATATCCTTGACAGCCGCTTTTACCTCCTCTAAAGCAATTTCACACATATCATCAATCTCAATAGGGCCACTCACACTCGTATATCTACGATCTTTCTTCATTCTTTCATACAGTTTTATATATCTCTTACTTAAAGATACTTGGGATTTCTTTTACATTTATAACATTACTTTAATATATATTGTTAACTTTTGTGATTGTAAAATGAAATATTTAAATAATGTAAAATTTATTTCTGGCAATATGAGGGCAAATTCATAGTTCTATCCACTAGCTGTTTTTTTTAATTCTGACTCCTTACGTACGTCCATAAATAATAAAGAGCAATAAATTTTTAATGAAATAAATATCACTTATTTTTTATTTTGTATTCACCACTGTTTTGTTTGAGTTCACTACCGGTTTCAACGACCCCCGTTTTTCTCCTCAGATGAAGTTGAACTAAATCAAGTCTAAATTTTTTTTTCTAATTTTAATGGGTACAATTAGAGGGGGAGGGGTGAATTGGATAATAATGGGAGGGGAGTAGGTAGACATCAAAAGGATGGGTTTTGAACGGGAAAAATATTTAACAGAGGATTATTATTGAAAATAACTTGATTGTATATAATGTTAAGACTTAATTTAACGCTTTTTTTAATACCAAAATTTCTAAGTTGTCTAGCTGTATTCCCACCGGACTCGTGTGCAGAATACGCTTACCACGATCAATATTAAACGAAGGTTTTTTTTTCAACATCTCAAATGCTGTTGAAGCTAAAAAACTTCGAGATTCTAGAGATTAAAAAAAAAATTAAATCAAGTTTCAACATTATAAACAATCAAGTGATTTTCAATAACTGTCCTCTGTTAAATATTTTTCCCGTTCAAAAGCCATCCTTATGACGTCTACCTACTCCCTATCCACTTCTCCCCTCACCCTTTTCTATACATATTACAATCAGAAAAAAATATTTAGACATAATTTAGTTTAACTTCAGCTGACGAGGAAGACGAGGATCTTTGACACCTGTAGGGAACTCAAATAAAAGTGGGGAATACAAAATTTTTAATTAGTCTTTAATTTATTTTATTAACATTTATAAACATGAGAAAAGACATTTGTTCTACCATAAAGTGAAACAAATGTTCTTTCTAAGATTCAAGACATATGAAGGGCAAAATCACAGTTCAGTTCACTAACTGGTCTATTTATACTTACTCCTTTCGCAGGTCCATTCATTGTTAAAGACAAGTTCATAGTTCTGTCAGTTTAGCGAGGTTTTTATAAATATTATATTAATAGTTGCACAATTATATAAATATTTTGATAAATTCAACGATGTGCCGTGATGCAATATGTTTAATAAATTAAGGTTATAATAACGTTATATTGAAAAGTGCAACAAAGCGAAAAGCCGTAAAAATTTAGAGGTACTTCCGATTTGAGGACTATAATTTTGTTCAAGTAATTTGGTGTTCGTGTTTAATACTCATCAAATTACTAAAAAGGTCCATGGCTTTTTTTTATCGTCTAATATAAAACGTAGATTTTCAATTTCGTACAAGAGAATTAAAACCCAAATGGTTTCTTGTTCCTTACTTTTACTTCAAAAGATAATTTATTTCTTTAAAAATATTAGATTCGTTTTTGTTTTAAATTTTTTTTATACCATAAGACATTAAAACTACAGTAATTATGTTCAATGGCACTTCAAATGATACAATAATGTAATAAAGAATAATTTGTCAATCATATTTCCACTGTAATCAAGTGAACTTTGAGTAAATTATACATCCAACAGTTTTGAAGAACTCAAAGAATAGCATGATAATTTATACTAAATCGTATTTTGGATTTACCAACACATTATAGTTCTTAAGCGACGTTTATTCAGAACATATGCCAGGTTTTGATGCACTTCTAAGGCAACGCATATGGAAAAATCGTAAAAGTACAATGTAAAGTGATAACTCATTTATTAGAGTAATTGCGAATCGGTAATCATGCTGCCCCATTGAAAAATGCATTTTCCAATTAAATTATTATTACAACTTTAACAATTGATTATTGTCACAAGAAGTGAAAAGTCTGAACTTTTTCTCGAGGTGCCATCTACTGTTGGATGTTGACTAGCATCATGGCATGGCATAATGTGAACAGAATACTTATTTAATATTATTTTAATTGGGTTCATTTTAAAAAGATTTCGTATCTTCTTTACATTAATTTATTACTAACACGTGTCCTTAACTTTTCTTTTATTGCTTGTATTTTTTATGTGGCTTTTATTGCATTAAATATCCTTGCGCACTTGCTGAAATATGTTATTATATAATTATTTAGTCCATAAAGTACATTTCCAATGCTATTCCAATTCTTGTACACCGACATTTAAATTTTATCAAAACAGTAGTCCCTCCATTTTCTAATGTGATAGATAGAAAAAGCTGGATGGTTTTCATAAAAAAGGGGTAAAAAAAAATCTCACCCTGTTATTAAAATCACGACAGCAACGAAGTTTTAGTTTTATCCTTCCGTTCACTTTTCAGTAAATGGTGCTAAGTAGATTTCATAACATTGGATTGAGATTGTGAGGTGTAAGATTTACACAATGACTCGAAAACTAGCCCCGGGATATTAAAATGTACGAAAAAATACAAATGCAATACGAGAATTTGTAACTATAATTCACTTTATAAGTATAAGATTCAAAACAGTCAAAAATAAATCAACAGCAATGTACACGTCATTTTAAAATACAATTTGGCGTGATTCGCCCTCTACCTTACATCAACGTAAACGCTGAACCAGCTACCAAAACTTCTGGTCAATGGCACGTTCGCAATTTTACCAGTTGTAATATATGTTAATAACCTTTTTACTATAGTTAAATTTTCTGGTTTTACAGTCGAATGAAAATAAAACAGCATGCAAGAATGAATTCTGTTAATAAAATATAATTTTAAAAAATCAGATTTTTTAATGTCCTAATTAACCCTTTTAATCCCACGGGGCCGACTATCGACCCCAACTGGTATATTAAAAAAATCCCACGGGGCCCTCATCGATCTCAAAGTTTTCATACTAGTTGTTATGTTAAATAAAACAAATAACTTTTTTTTTTATGAAATATGAAAATAACTTATTATTTTATACTCTACAGGGAGGTCTACACAAAAAATTTGGGTTTTTAACTAAATATTAACTGAGATAAAAAATTAAATATAAACGACTGTTTTTTGCCAAAAAATGCTTGGGATTTTTCGCACATTTGATGCAAAATATCCTGGGATTAAAAGGGCTAATGACACCCGGGAAAATCAAGAGTCTACTGTATTTATATTATTCAAAACAAATTTGCGAAGCTCTTTATAGTGCACCCGTGGTTATTGAATCGATTGCACTGCAGAAATAATGACACCACCCGTTTAACACGATCAGTTGCATTTTTAATAAACTCTTCTATTGTACTGTTGTTTGCATTATTTATAACAACCAAATGACAATACTGTGGTATTTGTAGGATTCCTGAAACGTATAACCACTCGCTATGCACAAGAAAATAAAACAATTATTTTTGTTTTTCAGCTAAAAGACGTGAAAAATAAATGGATAATTAAAGTGGTTTTTCCATCGTTATGTATCATTAATTATTTGTATTTAAAGAATATCGTATAAAATTTAATGAGGGTGAAATTCAAGTTCGTATTAAGTTTAACGCTCCATTATTCGGGGAAATAATCTAACTCACATGGTTTAACATATTTGCACTGTGCATCGTTACTTTATAAAAGGTGGAAATCTGCCCTTACTTCTATTTGTATACCATATGTTTCATAAAAAGAATGTTAAGAATATTTATCAATAAAATTAACATATTTATGAAGTAAATGGGAAAAGTAAAATAATAAATGAAAATTTTCAAAAACGTTATAAGCGTGACAATACCACTAATCCAAGTTAAATAAGTAAATAAGGTTTAGTTGAGATCGGCAAATAATATTTTTTTAAATAATAATTTATTTCGTAATAGTTGCTAGTGTTTTACGTACATGTATTGTTTTATTGCATTAAACCATTTCATTGCCTCTTTCGTTTTAAAGTTTCGGAACGAGTAAAAATTCACCTTGCAACTTAAACGCATAGTTGAGGATCATTACCACATTATGTCAAAGTGATCAAGCAGGTGAAGAATGAGATCTCTTGAATATCACAAAATACCAAAATATTATGAGTATCTTTCATATACCTAGAGAGAGGAGAAAAACCCTACTTCCAAAAAATAGTATATATAGGCAAATTCAAGGGTTGACTTAAATTTGGTAGAAGGTGCTGGTCATGGTTATAAAACATTCGCGAATGGACAGGTCTCTACACAACTGTCCAGCATCATATCCAACAACTCCGTATGCCACATATAATGCATTTGTTATTCACTGACATTTGCCACGTATGCATTAGTTATTAACACTTCATTACATAATAATGATTTAAATGTATCGGGTTGCCTGGAAAGAATTTCGTATTCTAAGTTTTGAATTTTCAGTATCTCAGCAATCTCTTGTGTCGTAAACAATTGGTTATTTTCGATTTAGATCTTAATTTGGTCATCATCGATGGTAATAAATCTTTCAGAGCGAACAATAATTTGGAATGTCGTATCACCATTACAAAGTGTCGTATCGCCATTACGGAGTGTCATATCACCATTACGGAGTATCGTATCACCATAACGGAGTGTCGTATCACCACTTCGTTAGACACACTCGCTCCTTTACTGCATCGTCACCATACACTGTAAAAATATTTTTTATTTGTCCAAAAAAATAATCAAGCACCGAAAAAACGCTCATTTTGATCAATTTTCAAAACCACATAAAAAAACGCTCAAGAAATGTGGATAACAGTGGCCAAAATAATACGCTCAACTTTATTAATAATATGCATTCAGCACATTTGAAATAATGCTTTTTAGAGAAATACGAAATAACTTTCGGGATAACCCAATATTAGTGGTTTAGGGGTAGGTTACCATTTCTTATTTGCACAACAGTATTGTTACGTGGGAAGCATAATATTATCCCATTTGAAACAAAGCATTTTCACAATTTAGACGTGGTTTAACATTACAAATTTAAGTTTTTATGCTGAAATGAATTTGAGCAATACACCGTGAAGGCAAAACTAATTTGAATACATGCCTAATGTTTAACAAGTTTTCGCGGAGATAATATAATGAAATGTTACAAAAGTTAACTTTAATAAATTACACAGCGAAGAATCAAATGTTTTGCTTTCTTATACGTATTTAAGAAAATTATTGATATCAATGTAGAATATTTTCACATGTAATAATTTAAAATACATTTAAAGAAGGGAAAAATGCTATATACGAAATAGGGACCAAGGTAATATAAAAAAAACGCGTTATATCAAAGTAACAGAAAAGTTTATATTTATTAATTTATTTGTGCCTATTATGATATACTGAAATGAAACTTCTTTATGCGAAAGAAGGCACCAAACAGTTCAGCAACGTGCTTTAGTGGAAGAACAATTATAAATAAAAGGGAATCAGAGTTTTGTCAAAGGACTTACATTAACTTCGATACTTTTACTTTATTTTTACCATAAAGAATTGGAATATTTATAATGTAATAATGCTTTACTTAAACAAACTTGACACGTAGATAAGTTATGCTATTTGGAAAGTATATTTTTACGTGATGTTATA
Organism: Odontocerum albicorne; assembly: GCA_949825065.1. Classification (NCBI taxonomy): domain Eukaryota; kingdom Metazoa; phylum Arthropoda; class Insecta; order Trichoptera; family Odontoceridae; genus Odontocerum; species Odontocerum albicorne. Next base: position 12,793,281 of record OX463854.1, on the reverse strand, counting down.
ATTTATGCATTTATAAATATGATTTAATTGGTACATTTTCTTATGAATATTAAATATTTTCTTATGAAATGTGGATTTCTTCGTACTTTTTACCAATCCATAAGTCTTTTGTTTTGTAAAATTAGACTATATATAAATCTTGAGTTTGGTTTTTCCAAACTTGAGGAAATAAGTGACGAAAGACAAAAAACAACTTTATATACATTTATTAGTATGGAAGAAGAAAAAACGTGGATGAAACAGAAGGGCATAGTCTATTCGGTAATTAGTATGAGGAATAAATTACCAAATATATGAATAAATAGAGACCAAAAAAATGTACGTTGATCGGAAAGCATAAAAAAAGTGAACCCTATAATGCAAATGGTGTGGTTATGTACATTGCATGTACGTAAGTATGTATAACATGGTAGAATTAAGAGGAAAGATGAGACTGTATATGGATGAGGCAGAAGCAAAAGATGTTTTTCACCAAAGAAAGAATCATAAATTCACAAATGATGTCTACCCTATTAGGAATATGGTGGGATGATTACAGATAAATTAACAATTAACTTTTTTATTTCACTTGATAAAAAAATCGGATAAAGTTTATTAAAAAATATTGTAGTTATTTAACAATATCTATTGTAATTTATTTTTATCAAACACTGTTTATTCCACTTTTTTATGACGGTATAACCCTACCGGTTTCAAGGCTTTCACCTCATCTTCAGGGGAGTGCAAACAAGTCTTGTTTGCGCTCCCCTGAAGATGAGGCAGGGGAAAAATCGATGCAGAAGAAGCATCTCCTGATTAAATAATTAATGAGCATTGTATGATTATAGCACCATTGTTCAGAGCTTTAGCCTCAAATTTCGAAATAACCATGAGAATCATCCACCTCTGAAGACGAGATTAATTTTAAAGACGAAGATATAAATATATTTCTTCGGAATATTAAGTTAGTTCAAAAAGTCATTACTTCCATTTAATGTAATTGTGAATAACTTAATCGGATAAAGGGCCGGATCAGTTGTGTGCCCTCAATCAAGTGGTAGCAGGATGAATATCTGTAATCAACTAAGAGAAAGTGAGTGGGTAAGAAGTGAGAAGATTGTCTCGGACGGAGACAGGAGAGATTTGTCAAGGGCAGGACGAATGTCAGGAAAGGCATTGACAAGTGAATGCTGACAAACAAATAATAAAATAGAAAGGCATCCAAATTTCAAGACTTGGTTCCCTTGTGTTATGAATCGTAGAAAAAAATTACATTACCACGAGAAATTAAAAAATATTTATAATTTTTTTTTAAATTGATAATTTGCAAAAAAAGTTGTTTGTGTTTTTTACATTTTAGGAGCTTTTTTCGGGAAATGAAGTTTTCCCTCCTCCACTCATACTGTATATAGGAACGAATTAAGCTACCGTACAGTGTGATTTTGTATATTCGTATGGCAATTGTATCTAGTCATACTTGGACTAGCCGATGGGGTCTGTCCTCTAATGGTGTCACACCGAAGCGTAAAAGTAAAGTGTAGGCACCGAAAAAATATTTGATACCCACAGACAGAGAAGAAATTGAAATACAAGAAAAGTATACAAACAAAAAACATAATAATTTTTATTTAAGCCTTGACAAATGTCTTCAACAATTAAGGAAGTTGCAAAATTCATAGTTAATTGGAGAAAACTGTCAAACTATCGGTTATAAGAGAAACCATTCGGCCTGAAGGTAGTCCAACATATGACTGCATGGAGCTCCCCCCTATTTTAAGAGACTCTACTTTCAGTACAGTCTCACAAAATGTGATCTGCGGATTGATCTAGGTGCATTTCAATAGTGCTTTAAAATACATATTAGTTATACCTACATCTACGAGTACATCAGACGGTCATTGTACTCACGAAGAATATTGGCTTTCCAGCAGAATTTTCTCCAAGCCGATAGATCACTCGTTGACTATTCCAGTTTCCTTCCAATATCTGCTTCCAAAGATTTTGTTACACTTTTATATCGGTCTTTCAAGTGAACTTTCGTGATTTTGTATCTGCACAAATATTTTTATACATCGTATCGACTGAGAGCTGCTTGCAGTGCTAATTTTTCCGCCCATATAAAAAAAGGGTTTTAAGGGCTAGACTTTTTAGCATTTATCATATATAATATATTAACTGCTGACTTAAATCCAACCAAAATATTCTCTTGACCAAAATTATTTTTGACTCTTAGTTTTAGAATAAGTATTACTTTAAAGATATACTTGTATTGTTTAAAATACCTTCGTACAAATTTAATTAACATGATCAACAATGGCCGAATAGTTAATTCCCGATGTGGCTGGGGTCACGCCGAGGCTAAACTTAAATAACTGTGACTCCCCTCGCAAAATTATGTAAGTGGTCTTTATCGTATGCTTTAAACCACGTGATATCGCGTGGTCAGCAACGACTGTAAGAAGCTATGTTAAACCTAGAAGGTTAAAATCAATAAATGTTTCAAACAAGGTGACAAAATAAAAAATAAAAATTGAACCAATATTCGAAAGCTCTAATGTTAAAACAGCTAATGAATATCGATGAATGACGTTAATTTAAATTTATAGCATCAAAGAAACGATTGACGTCAATAAAACTTCCATGATAAATTATTCTTTGTTTTTAAAGATGCAAAATTATATCCCTTCTGAATTTCAGCCTTCTGAAATAAACCAATGCGGACATTCATCTTATTTGGATCTTCTCAATCAATTCCTCTCTCACTGGATCTTGAACCTTTCTTGATTCAATTCAATCGAAATATTCAAAGTGCCTTAAAATGAACCTGATTTTAGAAGTTTAAAAGAATTTTCAGAATTTCGTGAAAAGTATAGTCCTTCAATTTCTTCATTTGAAGCGCCTGCTTTCATTTTGAAAGTCAAGAGGGTATTGAAGTGAAGCATGCAGAATAAAGGATGAGTAATAATAAAACAACTTCACAACTTGAGCGACAAACATTTTATATATCTCTGGGATATATTCGTTTATTTATTTTTTATATAATAAAAGAAGGGACAGAATAATAAGCGGGACGATCTATTGAAATAATAAATATGATGAAATAAATAATTATGACGTTATAAAATGATGTGTAAGAATATTAATTTTCTGCAAAGAATACAAATATTTTAACAAAGCAAAACATTTTAAGTTGTTGTGTTGAATTTTCCAACATTTTAATAAACATTCTAAAGTTAGCAAACGTGATAAATATAAAGATACTTAAAATTTTAATTTATTTTTAATCTTCATATTATTTTATTTATGAAGAAACCGAAAAAAGTCTTGAAATTATTAATTATTCCACAAAGAGACACTGATTTTTGTTTATTCTTTTTTTTTTACTGTCTTCGATTTGAAATAAATTATTAGTAAGCCCCAATAAACTTCATTGACATTGATTTGGGCTCGTGACGTCAAGTATATGAAAAATTCAGACTTTCAAAGGAAATGATCAGGTCAGATATCCCACTTTTGAATTAAGAAGTTGTGGCAACCGATCAATAGTTAACTTAGTGACAGATTAATTTTCACTTCTACCCTCGGGCTTCGCGTCAGAATTGACTTTGATTTGTATTCAAGAAACTGTTTCAGCTAACCCTCCAAAAATCATTCCCCTGTAATTGTTACGGAACATTTTACGAAAAGATTTGGATTAAAAAATATCGAATTGAGTTTTTTTTTCTTGAAATAAATTACGAAAAACTTTTTTTGAATTAATTTTTCAGCTAACTGATTTTTTAGAGAAATAGTATTATAAAATTGGAATGTAGTTATATTTAACTTTAAAATAAAATAGTTACTTTTTTTAACCGGGACTAGTTCATTATGCAGCATGCACACTATTTACCATACATGCCAATAAAGACATTAGTTTATGAGTATCCTACGCAAGAGAATCATTGTACCATTTAGCTAATAAATGCATTTAGGGGTATAAATAATATGAACTTTAAAGCTCCAATTCTCAAGTTTCTTCATATAAACGGGAAAATATATATCTTACTCAATAAATTAAAATAGATTTTCATGAAAACTGCTTAATTAAATTGATTTTTCTGAATTCTGGATAAGTTAAGGACTTGTGCTCTTTAACCCTTCTTTCCCTGTGATATGTAACTAGTACACATTGCTTCTGTAGGGAATACCGTCGTCCCTAAATATTGTCAACACGCACGGTCAAAGACCGACGAACCAACCTTCGGACATGTACAAAGGTCGCATACCAGAACATCAATATTGTTTACACGCAAATAATATTTACGTTACATTCCACGGTGGAAAGAGAACGCATCGCGTTGTCTCACCGTTTTTGCCAATAAATATTCTACCCACTATATTATCCGCAACGTCTGCAAACACCTCACCACGCGCAGGAGTGAGATAAAGTATATATTGCGGGCGCATTTACGCACATCTATAAATAAATACCTACTTATCGACAAATAAAAATTATTATTCACTTGACCACTCATTGCTGTTTACTATTCATTGATTGTTCACTCTCACTTTCCACATTCCTGAATTGACGTATTTTATTTTAAATACAAAACAATCATAACCATCACGACGTATCAATAAAGCATCCCGGTAAACTTCTAAAAACTTTAAAATCTCTATAAATATAATACATACTGGGTTCAGATTTTAGGTATTCCTCCGTAATACATTTATCCATTGAATGAAAAAAATAATATTAATAATAATTAGCACTTATCGGCCACATCGGAGATATTTTGTGAAAATCGGGAATAAATTTACCAATACAATTAAACGTGTGCCAGTGTGTGGCGTAGTTATATTCATTCTAGAAAAACGCTATGGGTGAGGAAGCGCTATTCACGTCTCACTCTCACTCTACTTCGGTATATGGGAATGCAAGAAATATAATCTCAGTTCGCAGTTGTGTTTTTTCCTTCGAGGTATAACATACACCGTGTTAGTCCGTCTCAGGTCTCAGTAGCTCTCGGGCAGCCATTTGAGGTGGTTTCTTCGCCCGTTTTGTGAACGTCGGCCGATGTTTTTTTCCGTTTTCAGAAATAAAATTTCGATTATTATGACTTCAAATTTAATGAATGTAAGCAATTGGCTATGAATATTCTTATTTTTCCGATATTAAATCGCTCATTTTTACATGTGTCAGTATTGAATAGACACCATCGGAATTTTATTTTCTGAGATGAAAAAATAGTAACGAGGTAACATTTATTAATAATTAACAAAGTGGGGCTCTAAAAGATTTGTACTCCTACCAAGCAATATTTAAATATGGCAAGGCAATGAAGTAAAACGTGGACGTCGAAAAAGGCTAAAAGGAGTAAAATAAATACAGAGGACCTGCGTTCATTGAGAAGAATACATGGAGTGACAATGCAATATAGAATGAAGTGATCATGGATGAATGTAGACAGATAAAGTAATAAGGAGGAAGAAGAATATTCTGAGATGGTTTGGGCATGTAAAACAGATGAATGAAGAAATTTATTAAACAAATATCTAGCACAAATGTGTGTAGATGGCGCAATATAGAAAGATCAAACACAATATGGTTGGATCAAATTACTTATATTGTGAAATAATACAATTAAACAAGTCATTAAATATTTTAAAGCTAAATGAAAAGGTGTGTGCATATAGAGGAGCCAAAAGGTGTATGTTATCATAAGAAAGCATGGTGATATTTTCTCTCTGCTTACTCCAATAGGCAAACGGCCTGATTGATGATATGTATATTATGTATGAATTATTGACATCGAAAGATAGATTCACATACAAATATACCATCGTGTCCTGTCTGAGTAGGTATAAAAGATAGAAAGGCAGATTTTTCTATCGCAATAAACATATTTAGCCCCTTCTACGTCCATACACGTCGTAAGATTTCTATCACTTTTTACAATTTGTTCCGTCAAAATATTATTCATCAGATTTGACAACACTTTCACATTGAATAAAAAATTCAAAAAAAGCGAGCTTTCCTTTTTGTAAATTCTTTGTAATGTTCCGTTATATTAACTTATACTATATAATATATAATATATTAAAAAATACATCTCAAGTGTTTCCTAGAATCAAATCGTTTCTTAGGAGTTTATTAATTGTCTGTCCCCTATTGAATATCTTTTATTTGTAAGAACATTTGTCATATTTCAGTATCCGTTATCTTGCTTAACATAGTCAGTACAAATGTGACAGCTCGTTAAGGATGATAACTTTATTGAAATATATTAGTGTTTCCCTGTCGGGATAGGCAGAGAGGATTGTGAGCAAAAGACTTTCCTATCGCGACACAAATATTTTCTCCTCTTCTACATTCGTACACTTTCACATTCCACTCCTGCGATTTATCTTAATATATAATATCATTCACTTGATCAAAATATACTTTACTCCGTCGTTATTAACCATGCTTTTTCATTCACAATTGCACTTATTTGCCTTAACCATCTCAAAATACTCGTATTCATCTTATTCAACCCACCAGCTTTAAGTTCACATTCATTCCTAATCACTCCAGTGTATATTCTGTCACGCATTATTATCCCATTTTTTCATCTGATTGCAAACATTTCTACAGCAAACATTTATTCGGCTTCTTTTTGTCTTTTTTCTCATCCACGTCTCACTTTCATATATGGTACTAAAGGTGGTACTAAAATTATGTAAAGGGCTATCTCATCTAAGTAAATTTTGAAACTGATAGGTTTTCTATTGCTTCACACTGTTAGATATTCCTCTTATCTCTTACTTAACCTAATATAATGTTACCAAAATAGGATTATTCAACTTGCTCTTATGTTTGTGTACTCATCAAAGTGTCGTATTTACTTTTTATCTTTCACGCTTTTCTATCACCATGACTTTGTTTTTCACAATATCCATTCTCAGATCTTTCTCTTTATACATCCAATACAATTAACTTAGACTCCGTTATTCATCCTTGGATATTGTGATATATTATTTCATTCCTGAATTGCTTAGTAAAATAAAATTGAAAAAAAAATTCATATATAATTTACTTTATTGAAGGGTTTAAAAGAGTAATAAAAATACGATTTAGTTAAAAGCTCTTTTTCAATTTCTAGAAATTAACTATGGCTTTGATGGGTGAGTCAGTGTAAGCTCCCTCACGGCTTGTTTCCCTCCTTATAGAGGATTATTTTTACTCTCAAGATCTCAGGAAATAATTAATTATCAAAGCTCAACCATTATGTGAGACTTCCGAGAAATGTGACTTAGTTAATTCAGAGTGACATCCGACTTAGAAGCCTTCACCTGGTAGACTTATTTAATTAGCTACTTAATTCAAATAAAATGCCCGTCGAGAACTGGTTAGAGTGAGTTAAGCTAATGCTACATTACGTTATTTGGAAATTCTGAAGATGGATGATTTAAAGTTAAGGAGATAGAAAACTTTCACGATACGATTAGTTAATTAAATAAATAAATACATAAGGAAGGGAAACTTACGCTCCTGGAGTGAACATAATTGATTGTCCGTAAGTTTTTTTTGATTTGGGTAAATTGACATTTATTTGAAATGTAATTAAATGGAAATCTTTCTTATAAAAACAATGCTTCTTTGAAACTTTAAAATTATTTCAAAACAATTGTCTATAGTTATTTTATAGTTAATTATTTCAAAACAATTGTCTACAATTACAAATAGTTTTTTTCCAAAAGAGACATACGCATTCATGCCTTTTATCAATTTTCAGTATGAAAATAAATATTAACTGACCTGTAAATTAGAAAACTAGAAAGAAAAGCTGTACTAACCAAATCATCGCAATGCACTTTGTTGTCTAAAAATCGGCGATTTATGAAAAACTTTCGACATGTGCAAAAAAGGGATTCAAACACACTCGTACTTATGGAAAACGAAAGTATTTAGAAGCTCGTGCAGGGATGGTTAAGGGAAAACGAAAGTATTTAGAAGCTCGTGCAGGGATGGTTAAGGGAAAACGAAAGTATTTAGAAGCTCGTGCAGGGATGGTTAAGGGAAAACGAAAGTATTTAGAAGCTCGTGCAGGGATGGTTAAGGGAAAACGAAAGTATTTAGAAGCTCGTGCAGGGATGATTAAGGGAAAACGAAAGTATTTAGAAGCTCGTGCAGGGATGGTTAAGGGAAAACGAAAGTATTTAGAAGCTCGTGCAGGGATGGTTAAGGGAAAACGAAAGTATTTAGAAGCTCGTGCAGGGATGGTTAAGGGAAAACGAAAGTATTTAGAAGCTCGTGCAGGGATGGTTAAGAGAAAACGAAAGTATTTAGAAGCTCGTGCAGGGATGGTTAAGGGAAAACGAAAGTATTTAGAAGCTCGTGCAGGGATGGTTAAGGGAAAACGAAAGTATTTAGAAGCTCGTGCAGGGACGGTTAAGGGAAAACGAAAGTATTTAGAAGCTTGTGCAGGGATGGTTAAGGGAAAACGAAAGTATTTAGAAGCTCGTGCAGGGATGGTTAAGGGAAAACGAATAAAAAGAAGATCTTAAAAAAATGGGCGGATGGAATAAATAAGTTAACAGGATCCTTTTTAAACGATTCATTCAACATGGCGCAGGATTGGGAGGGATGAAGACAAAAGGCGCACCCAGTTTAAGACAATGCAGAGGACTACGGCGCTCAGCGTTGGTCACGCGATGAAAAAATGAGCCCAGTCATGACGTAAAATATACTAAAAATAATATTATACAAATAATGTTATGACAGGAAAACTGTTTTACACAAAATTTACTAAATTAAAATTTATTACAATAATTTATTAAAGACAAGCTGTACCCGACCACGCGTTGCTGTGGCTCAGTCTGGTTAAATGGAAAAGAAAGAAAAGAGAAAGCACACGTTTCTAATATGTTTCATTTCCCAATGCTTGTGGGTATACAATATTTTTGACGTCTTTCAGCCACTCTCAGCCTATCGCTTTCATTCTGTTAAGAATGAAGCAGATCTGAATCTGCAGAACGCGATCGCCGTGTTCATCCATTCTAAAGTGGCTGCACGTCACTCTGCTGCTTCCCCGGCATTTTGATGAATTAAAACAGATCGATTGCACTGAAAAAGAAGAAAGAAAGTTAGAAAAAAAACATATAAAATTGCGAACCATTAAAAAAGGAACTGAATAATATTGTTAAATTCGTAGACGTCGTTGTTGTTGGCGGCAAGAATAGCTCGTTCACTCAGCCAATCGTGATTCTTATAATTGATTTGAATATTGGGAAATACTTTTTCAACCAATTCTTTTTTTGACGTCACTAAATTACACAAGTTATAAGAAAATCAAATTCATCCTGAGGTCATATCAGCCTACACCTTTCCGTTCCTAATTTCTAGCAATTGATGTGAGAATATCTCAGCTGATCGATCGTTTTGCAGCTGGACACGCATTTGTCAGATATTTGTCAAATAGGAGTATTATTAAGGAAACATTTATCAAATAGAAGTATTGTGTAGGAAATACAGAGATAATTGGAACTAATTAAATGCTAAGCAAAGAGAGAGATTATTGGAATTAATTAAATGTTAAGGAAATACATTGCAAACTACGCACGAATTTAATTTGGATGTGACATGTTTGGACGCGTCATTAATGAACAATAAATATCGATTCTAATAAAAAGCAAGTTATTTAGGTAACTACATTACAAAAAACTAACAATAATGACAAATTAATATATCTTGTTACAAATTAGCAAAAATTTGGTAGTTCGTTTAAATTAAATATGATGTTTGTCAAAAATGTACATATCAACATCACGTTGTCTCTCTAAAGCAAATGATCACGTCACTCCAAGAGGTCAATTTACGATATGATTTGAATTCAAACAAAAATCAATCAACACAATTCAATTTCACAGCTAATTGAACAGAAAAATAAAAAAATAAGTTTAAAAAACTAAGTGAAACAGATATTCTTAGAGGTACATGTCAACTACGCACACTACGAAATGAAAATGGCGGATAAATTAGCGCAGATGGCGCGTTACTAAAAAAATTACGTATTTGAAAATTTAATATTTATTATTTAAATATTTAAGATTTATTATTAAATATTTAATTATTTAATATTTATTATTTAACATTCAACATCAAAATGGAACTATCAAAATTTCAAAGCAATGTGAATAACTTTCGGAGATTGAAGATTTTTAATTAACGAACATTTATTTACATTTTCATTTATATAGATATTTAATATTTATTATTTAATATTTAATTATTTAATACTTAATATTAATGCCGAAACGTCGAAAATGCAAAGTGACATAACTGTCAAGTTAAGTTCGTCAGGAGGCGCAAACGTTATCATTTTCTGATTTATAAACTTTTTTTATATACACCTGTATATAAATAAAAAAATATAAACATTTTCGTACACGAATGCAACCTTTTGTCAAAATTTAAAAGCGATCGGTGAAAAATTTTCGGAGATTAGAGATTTTTAATATACGAACATTTACATTTTCAATTATATAGATAGGTGTAGAACCCAAATCTCTACATTATACAGGTAACTCCCGTTCATCGCGACCCTGGTGAGTGCGGATTCGTTATAACGCGGTATTTTAAACAACACTTGTCTGGCTTCGACACATTCCAGGAATCGTCATAATGTGTAGTTGCACGAGCGAGCTTTCTTTCTTTTTCGTTCACTTACATAATACACATGTACATATATACGTAAATTCACGAGCGCGAGTGAGACAAAATATGTAGTTATCAGAAACATCGACGAAGCGTGGAATGAAGTCACCCAATATTGTATGAAGAGCGTTTGGAAAAGGTTGTTCAGAGAAATTGATGATCAAGCGAATTACGAAAATGATATTCAAAATATCGTCGAAGATATTAAGTGTTCAAATAATCGAAAAGGCCCTTTCTTTTCACAATCAGTGCATGCAGTTGTTAGAAGAAAATGACGAAGATTATGAGCGAGTGAGTGCTGTAAAGCGTGGTTGTGATGGATTATTTGACGGTTATAGACCAATTTTACACAATAAACGTAGAGTCCAAACAAGGAAATCTAGATTCTTTTTTGCAAAGCGGAAAAAAAATAATGAATTATAATTATAAATAATAAATTTTTAAATACTTCTTGTATTTCTTATCTCCTATCTGAGGTTCTTCCACATTATATCAATCTTCGTTTTGTTGTATGTGTAGCCTGAATGTTCATTTTTGATTTTTTTTCTCCAAAAAAATACAGAACCAAAAATTACGAACATGGCAATTATTTTTAAATGTATATTGATAAAGTTTTTTTTCATTGCCACCAGGAATCATATAAGAAACCTTTACATAGAGGACTAGTTAGTAAAGAATCAATAAGGTCACAGAGACATATAAGTGGATTGAGTAAGAATGAAAGTAAATTTCACGAATTACTTCAATCATACTAGGGTTGACGCCCAATAAGATGAATGAAGGATGCCAGAAGAAATTGTTTTATTAAGAATAAGAAATAAAATTATATTTTCCTGATTTTATTTTAATATATATATTTTGTAACCACATTGTACTTAATAACCATGCATGAACGTATAAAAAAATGACAATATGAAATGTACACTTTATTATTTCTGTTATCCTGAAACTAACCTGACCATCAGATACTCAAGTTGCACGCCAATTATAGATTGCATCTAAAATACTGTAAGATCAAGTTTCATGTACGAGTATACCATCAATACATCAGGAAGTTGATGCCTTCTTGTTAAAATCATAAGAGAACAATAGATACAAAAGAGCCAAAACTAAGAGTCCCCTTAAAACAATAATTTAGCCTCAAAAAAACTTCTTAAAAATAATTGCTTGTTTATCAAGCCAGTTCAACCAGTTTTCTTATTTTTCGTCGCAAACCTCTGAATTAGCAAAATTTCAATATTTTCCGTCAATATTTTTCAGTTTGAATAAATTTTATTACTTTTGACTAACAAAAAACCCATTTTTCGTACGGAAATGTCTGAACTATAATGAGTCAATGCACAACTCTAATAGAAATGTATTTTAATTAAATGTGATATAAAACTATAAAACCTGGTTACTTTATATGAACATAAGTTAGAAATAGACGATAACTTCACACATTTTACTCAAAAAACTGCCATTGACGACTAAAATTAAGTAATAAAGGTTCAAAACTAAGACAGAAATATTATTTGTTCAACCAGTTTTCGTATTTTTGGTCGGAAACCTCTGAATTTGCAAAATTTCAATATTTTGTGTCAATATTATTCAGTTTGAATGAATTTTATTAATTTTGACTAACTAAAAACCAATTTTTCGTACAGAAATGTCTGAAATATAATGAGTCAACGCACAACACTAAAAGAAATGTATTTTAATTAAATATTATATAAAACTATAAAACCTGGTAACTTTATATGAACATTTGCTAGAAATAGACGCTAACTTTACACTTTTCACTCAAAAAACTGCCATTGACGACTAAGGTTAAGTTATATATGTTCAGAATCACGACAGAAATATAATTTGTTCGACCAGTTTTCGTATTTTTCGTCGCAAACTTCTGAATTTGCTAAATTTCAATATTTTGCGTCAATATTTTTCAGTTTGAATGAATTTTATAACTTTTGACTAACTAAAAACCAATTTTTCGTACAAAAATGCTTGAATAATTATAAATCAACACACAACTGTGGTAGAAATGCTTTGTCATTATTAATGATAATAAAACATAACATAAACCTAAGAAATTTGTATTAACATTTGTTCGAAATAGACGGAAACTTCACACTTATCACTCGAAAAACTGCCATTGACGACCAAGATTAAGGAATATACGTGCAAAATTACGACAGAAATATTATTTGTTCAACCAGTTTTCTTATTTTTCGTTGCAAATCTCTGAATTTGCGAAATTTAAATACTTTGCGTCATTTTTTTTCAGTTTGAATGAATTTCATTACTTTTGACTAACTAAAAACCAATTTTTCGAAGAGAAATAACTGAATTTTAACGAGTCAATGCAAAACTCTTATATAAATATATTTTAATTAAATATGATATAAAACAATAAAACCTGGTTCATATATATGAACATTTGTTAGAAATAGACAAAAACTGCACACTTTTCACTCAACAAACTGCCATTGAGGATTAAGATTAAAAAATATTTGTTCAAAATCACGACAGAAATATTATTTGTTCAACCAGTTTTCGTATTTATTCTCGCAAACCTCAGAATTTGCGAAATTTAAATATTTTGCGCCAATATTTTTCAGTTTGAATGAATTTTATTACTTTTGATAAAAAAAAACTATTTTTCGTACAGATCTGCTTGAATTATTATAAATCAACACACAACTGTGGTAGAAATGCTTTGTCATTATACATGATATAAAACTTAAAAACCTAAGATATGAATATGGACCTTTGTTAGAAATAGACGGAAACTTCAAACTTTTCACTCGAAAAACTGACACTGACTACCAAGATTAAGTAATATGTCTGCAAAATCACGACAGAAATATTGTTTGTTCAAGCAGTTTTCGTATTTTCGGTCGCAAAACTCAGACTTTGCGAAATTTCAATATTTTACTGGAATATTTTTCAGTTTGAATGAATTTTATTACTTTTGACTAACTAAAAACCAATTTTTCCTAAAAAAATGTCTGAATTATAATGAGTGAATGCACATCTGTAATAGAAATGTATTTTAATTAAATATGATATAAACCTATAAAACCTGGTTAATTTATATGAACATTTGTTAGAAATAGACAGAAACTTCACACTTTCACTCAAAAAACTGCCATTGCCAACCAAGATTAAGTAATATATGTTCAAAATCACGACAGAAATAATATTTGTTCAACCAGTTTTCGTATTTATCGACGTGAACCTCAGACTTTGCGAAATTTAAATATTTTGCGTCAAGATTTTTCAGTTTGAATGAATTTTATTATTTTTGATAAATAAAAACCAATTTTTCGTACAGATCTGCTAGAATTATTATAAATCAACACACAATACTGTGGTAGAAATGCATTGTCATTATTAATGATATAAAACTAAAAAAACCTCAGAAATTAATATGGGCATTTGTTAGAAATAGACGGAAACTTCACACTTTTCACTCGAAAAACTGCCATTGACGACCAAGATTAAGTAATATATCTGCAAAATCACGACAGAAATACGATTTGTTCAACAAGTTTTCGTAATTAGGGTCGCAAACCTCAGAATATGCTGAATATCCAAATTTTGCGTTAATATTTTTCAGATTGAATGAATTTTATTACTTTTGACTAACTAAAAACCAATTTTTCGATTAGAAATGTCTAAATTATAATTCTGTCGTGGTTTTGAACATATAATACTTATGTTTAGTGGTCAATGGCAGTTTTTTTAGTAAAAAGTGTGAAGTTTTCGTCTATTTCTAACAAATGTTCAAATAAAGTAACCAGGTTTTAAAGTTTTACATCAGAATTAATTAAAGTACATTTCTATTAAAGTCGTGTATTGTCTCATTATAATTTAGTCATTTCGTTACGGTTTTTAGGTAGTCAAAAGAAATAAAATTCGTTTAAACTGAAAAATAATGACACAAAATGTTGAAATTTCGCAAATTCAGAGGTTTTCGACTAAAAATACGAAAACTGGTTGAACAATTAATATTTCTGTCGTAATTTTGAACATATATTACTTTATCTTAGTCGTCAATGGCAGTTCTTTGGGTGAAAATTGTGAAGTTTGCGTCTATTTCTAACAAATGTTTATATACATTAACCAGGTTTTGAAGTTTAATATCATAATTAATTAAAATACATTTCTATTTCAGTTGTGTATTGACGCATTATAATCTCGACATTTCAGTACGAAAAAAGGGTTCTTAGTTAGTCAATAATAATAATAAAATTCATCCAAACTGAAAAATATTGAGTCAAAATATTGAAATTTCGCAAAGTCTGAGGTTTGCGAGAAAAATTACGAAAACTGTTTGAACAAATAATATTTCTGTCGTAATTTTACACATGTATTCCTTAATCTTGGTCGTCAATGGCAGTTTTTCGAGTAAAAAGTGTAAAGTTTCCGTCTTTTTCTAACAAATGCTCGTATACTAGTAAATAAACCAGGTTATAAAGTTATATATCATAACTAATAAAAATACATTTCTATTACAGTTGTGTATTCATTAATTTAAATTTAGTCATTTCGTTACGAAAAATTGGTTTTTAGTTAGTCAAAAGAAATAAAATTCGTTTAAACTGAAAAATAATGACACAAAATATTGAAATTTCGCCAATTTCTAAAACCTCTAGGTTTCCGACAAAAAATATGAAAACTGTTTGAACAAATAATATTTCTGTCGTAATTTTAAACATATATAACTTTATCTTAGTCGTCAATGGCAGTTCTTTAGGTGAAAATTGTGAAGTTTGCGTCTAGTTCTAACAAATGTTCATATAAATTAACCAGGTTTTAAAGTTTGATATCATAATTAATTAAAATACATTTCTATTACAATTGTGTATTGACGCATTATAATTAAGACATTTCTGTACGAAAAAAGGGTTTTAAGTTAGTAAAAAATAATAAAATTCATTCAAACTGAAAAATATTGACGCAAAATATTAAAATTTCGCAAAATCAGAGGTTTGCGACGAAAAATACGAAAGCTGGTTAAACAAATAATATTTCTGTCGTGATTGTACACATATATTCCTTAATCTTGGTCGTCAATGGCAGTTTTTCGAATAAAAAGTGTAAAGTTTCCGTCTTTTTCTAACAAATGTTCGTATACTAGTAAATTAACCAGGTTATAAAGTTTTATATCATAAATAATAACAATGCATTTCTACCACGGTTTGTTATTGATTTGTTATAATACAAGCATATCTTTACTAAAAATTGGTTTTTAGTTATCAAAAGAAATAAAATCCATTCAAATTGAATAATATTGACACCAAATATGGAAACTTCGCAAATTCAGAGGTTTCCGTTAAAGAATACGAAAACTGATTGAACAAATAATATTTCTGTCGTAGTCTTGAACCTTTATTAATTAATTTAAGTCGTCAATGCCAGTTTTTAGAGTAAACAGTGTTAAGTTTTCGTCTATTTCTAACAAATGTTCGTATAAAGTAACCAGGTTTTAAAGTATTATATCATAATTAATTAAAGCACGTTTCTATTACAGTTGTGTATTGACACAATATATTTCAGTCATTTCCTTACAAAAAATTGGTTGTTAGTTAGTGAAAAGAAATAAAATTCGTTTAAACTAAAATATAATGACACAAAATATTGAAATTTCGCAAATTCAGCGGTTTTCGACAAAAAATACGAAAATTATTAAAACAAATAATATTTCTGTCGTAATTTTGAACATATATTACTTTATTTTAGTCGTCAATGGCAGTTTTTTTGGGTGAAAAGTGTAAAGTTTGCGTCTATTTCTAATAAATGTTTATACAAATGTCTTAGGTTTTCTAAGTTTTATATCATAAATAATAACAATGCATTTCTACCACGGTTTGTTATTGATTTGTTATAATACAAGCATATCTTTACTAAAAATTGGTTTTTAGTTATCAAAAGAAATAAAATCCATTCAAATTGAATAATATTGACACCAAATATGGAAACTTCGCAAATTCAGAGGTTTCCGTTAAAGAATACGAAAACTGATTGAACAAATAATATTTCTGTCGTAGTCTTGAACCTTTATTAATTAATTTAAGTCGTCAATGCCAGTTTTTAGAGTAAACAGTGTTAAGTTTTCGTCTATTTCTAACAAATGTTCGTATAAAGTAACCAGGTTTTAAAGTATTATATCATAATTAATTAAAGCACGTTTCTATTACAGTTGTGTATTGACACAATATATTTCAGTCATTTCCTTACAAAAAATTGGTTGTTAGTTAGTGAAAAGAAATAAAATTCGTTTAAACTAAAATATAATGACACAAAATATTGAAATTTCGCAAATTCAGCGGTTTTCGACAAAAAATACGAAAATTATTAAAACAAATAATATTTCTGTCGTAATTTTGAACATATATTACTTTATTTTAGTCGTCAATGGCAGTTTTTTTGGGTGAAAAGTGTAAAGTTTGCGTCTATTTCTAATAAATGTTTATACAAATGTCTTAGGTTTTCTAAGTTTTATATCATAAATAATAACAATGCATTTCTACCACGGTTTGTTATTGATTTGTTATAATACAAGCATATCTTTACTAAAAATTGGTTTTTAGTTATCAAAAGAAATAAAATCCATTCAAATTGAATAATATTGACACCAAATATGGAAACTTCGCAAATTCAGAGGTTTCCGTTAAAGAATACGAAAACTGATTGAACAAATAATATTTCTGTCGTAGTCTTGAACCTTTATTAATTAATTTAAGTCGTCAATGCCAGTTTTTAGAGTAAACAGTGTTAAGTTTTCGTCTATTTCTAACAAATGTTCGTATAAAGTAACCAGGTTTTAAAGTATTATATCATAATTAATTAAAGCACGTTTCTATTACAGTTGTGTATTGACACAATATATTTCAGTCATTTCCTTACAAAAAATTGGTTGTTAGTTAGTGAAAAGAAATAAAATTCGTTTAAACTAAAATATAATGACACAAAATATTGAAATTTCGCAAATTCAGCGGTTTTCGACAAAAAATACGAAAATTATTAAAACAAATAATATTTCTGTCGTAATTTTGAACATATATTACTTTATTTTAGTCGTCAATGGCAGTTTTTTTGGGTGAAAAGTGTAAAGTTTGCGTCTATTTCTAATAAATGTTTATACAAATGTCTTAGGTTTTCTAAGTTTTATATCATAAATAATAACAATGCATTTCTACCACGGTTTGTTATTGATTTGTTATAATACAAGCATATCTTTACTAAAAATTGGTTTTTAGTTATCAAAAGAAATAAAATCCATTCAAATTGAATAATATTGACACCAAATATGGAAACTTCGCAAATTCAGAGGTTTCCGTTAAAGAATACGAAAACTGATTGAACAAATAATATTTCTGTCGTAGTCTTGAACCTTTATTAATTAATTTAAGTCGTCAATGCCAGTTTTTAGAGTAAACAGTGTTAAGTTTTCGTCTATTTCTAACAAATGTTCGTATAAAGTAACCAGGTTTTAAAGTATTATATCATAATTAATTAAAGCACGTTTCTATTACAGTTGTGTATTGACACAATATATTTCAGTCATTTCCTTACAAAAAATTGGTTGTTAGTTAGTGAAAAGAAATAAAATTCGTTTAAACTAAAATATAATGACACAAAATATTGAAATTTCGCAAATTCAGCGGTTTTCGACAAAAAATACGAAAATTATTAAAACAAATAATATTTCTGTCGTAATTTTGAACATATATTACTTTATTTTAGTCGTCAATGGCAGTTTTTTTGGGTGAGAAGTGTGAAGTTTGCGTCTATTTCTAACAAATGTTAATATAAATTAACCAGGTTTTAAAGTTTTATGTCATAATTAATTAAAATACATTTCTATTACAATTGTGTATTGACGCATTATAATTAACACATTTCTGTACGAAAAAAGGGTTTTTAGTTAGTCAAAAATAATAAAATTCATTCAAACTGAAAAATATTGACGCAAAATATTAAAATTTCGCCAAGTCTGGGGTTTGCGAGAAAAATTACAAAAACTGGTCGAACAGATAGTATTTCTGTCGTGGTTTTGAAAATATATTACTAAATTTTAGTCGTCAATGGAAGCTTTTTGAGTAAAAAGTGTTTCATTTCAATTCACCAGGTTTAAAAGTTTTATATTATAATTAATAAAAATACATTTCTATTACAGTTGTGTATTGACTCATTATAATTCAGACATTTATGTACGAAAAAAGGGTTTTTAGTTAGTCAAAAGTAATAAAACTCATTCTAGCCGAAAAATACTGACGCAAAATATGGAAATTTCGCAAAGTCTGAGGTTTGCGACGAAAAATACCAAAACTGGTTAAACAAATAAAATTTCTGTCGTGGTTTTGAACATATATTACTTCTTCATCTGAGTCGTAAATGGAAGTTTTTTGAGTAAAAAGTGTGAAGATTTCGTCTATTTCTAACCAATGTTCATACAAATGGCTTAGGTTTTGTATATTTTATATCGTAAATAATGACAATTCATTTGTCCTACAGTTGTGTGTTGATTTATTATAATTAAAGCATTTATATTCTAAAAATTGGTTTTTAGTTATCAAAAGTAATAAAATTCATTCAATCTGAAAACTATTGACCCAAAATATTGAAATTTCGCAAAATCAGAGGTTTGCGACGAAAATCACGGAAACTGGTTGAAGAAATAATATTTCTGTCGTGATTTTGCACATATATTTCTTAATCTTGGTCGTCAATGGCAGTTTTTCGAGTGAAAAGTGTGAAGTTTCCGTCTATTTCTAAGAAATGTACACACAAATTTCTTAGGTTTTTTATGATTTATATCATGAATAATGACAATGCATTTCTACCACAAATGTGTGTTGATTTATTATAATACAAGCATTTCTATACTAAAAATTGGTTTTTAATAATCAAAAGTAATAAAATTCTTTAAAACTGAAAAATTGAAATTTCGCAAAATCAGAGGTTTGCTAAGAAAATCACGAAAACTGGTTGAACAAATAATATTTCTGTCGTGATTTTGAAACTATATATCTTAATCTAAGTCGTCAATGGAAGTTTTTTGAGTAAAAAGTGTGAAGTTTTCGTCTATTTCTAACACATGTTCATATAAAGTAACCAGGTTTTACAGTTTTATATCATAATTAATTGAAGTACATTTCTATTACAGTTTTGTGTTGATTTATTATAGTTCAGTCATTTCATTACGAAAAATTGGTTTTAAGATTGTCAAAAGAAATAAAATTCATTCAAACTGAAAAATATTGACACAAAATATTGAAATTTCGCCAATTCAGAGGTTTCCGAAAAAAAATACGAAAACTGGTTGAACAAATAATATTTCTGACGTAGTTTTGAACCTATATTTCTTATTATTAGTCGTCAATGGCACTTTATTGAGTAAAAATAGTGAAGTTTTTGTCTTATTCTAACAAATGTTCATATAAAGTATCCAGGTTTTAAAGTTTTATATCATAATTAATTAAAGTACATTTTTATTACAGTTGTGTATTGACTCATTATAATTCAGAAATTTCTGTTCGAATAATTTTTTTTTAATTAGTCAAAAGAAATTAAATTCGTTATAACTGAAAAATAATGACACAAAATATTGAAATTTCGCAAATTCAGAGGTTTTCGACAAAAAAGACGAAAACTAGTTGAAAAACTAATATTTCTGTCGTAATTTTGAACGTATATTACTTTATCTTATTCGTCAATGGCAGTTTTTTAAGTAAAAAGTGTGAAGTTTTCGTCTATTTCTAACAAATGTTTAGATAAATTAACTAGGTTTAAACGTTTTATATCATAATTAATTAAAGTACATTTCTATTACAGTTGTGTATTGACTCATTATAATTTAATCATTTCGTTACGAAAAATTGGTTTATAGTTAGTCAAAAGAAATAAAATTCGTTTAAACTGAAAAATAATGACACTAAATATTGAAATTTCGCAAATTCAGAGGTTTCCGACAAAAAATACGAAAACTGGTTGAACAAACAATATTTCTGTCGTCATTTTGAACATATAATATATTACTTAATCTTAGTCGTCAATGGAAGTTTTTTGAGTAAAAAGTGTGAAGTTATTGTCTATTTCTAACTAATGTTCATATAAAGTAACCAGGTTTTAAAGTTTTATATCATAATTAATTAAAGTACATTCCTATTACAGTTGTGTATTGATTTATTATAATTCAGACATTTTTGTTCGAATAATTGGTTTTTAGTTGGTCAAAAGTAATAAAATTTATTCAAACTGAGAAATATTGACGCAAATCATTGAAATTTCGCAAAGTCTGAGGTTTGCTACGAAAAATACGAAAACTGGTCGAACAAATAATATTTCTGTCGTGATATTGCAAATAAATTACTTAATCTTGGTCGTCAATGGCAGTTTTTCGAGTGAAAATAGTGAAGTTTCCGTCTATTTCCAAGAAATGTCCATACAAATTTCTTAGGTTTTTTATGTTTTATATCATAAATTATGACAAAGCATTTCTACCACAGCCATGTGTTGATTTATTATAATTTAAACATTTCTATGCTAAAAATTGGTTTTTAATTATCAAAAGTAATAAAATTCATTCAAACTGTAAAATATTGACGCAAAATATTGAAATTTCGCAAAATCAGAGGTTTGCGACGAAAATCTCGAAAACTGGTTAAACAAATTATATTTCTGTCCTGATTTGGCAGATATATTTCAGGTTTTTGGCAGGTTTTTTTAGTTTTATATCATAAATAATGACAATGCATTTCTACCGCTGTTGTGTGTTGTTTTATTATAATTCAAGCAGATCGGTACGGAAAATTGGAATTTAGTTAGTCAAAAGTAATAAAATTCATTTAAACTGAAAAATATTGACGCAAAATATTGAAACTTCGAAAAAATTTAGAGATTTCCGACAAAAAATACGAAAATTGGTTAAACAAATAATATTTCTGTCGCAATTTTGAACATATATTCCTTTATCTTAGTCGTCAATAGCAGTTTTTTGGGTGAAAAGTTTGAAGTTTGCGTTTATTTCTAACAAATGTTCATATAAATTTACCAGGTTTTAAAGTTTTATATCATAATTAATTAAAATACAAAAATTTGTGTTTATTTGTCAAAAGTAATAAAATTCATTTAAACTGAAAAATATTGACGCAAAATATTGAATTTTCGCAAATTCTGAGGTTTGTGAGAAAAATACGAAAACTGGTTGAACAAATAATATTTCTGTCATGATTTTGCATATATACTACCACTAAATCTTAGTCCTCAATGGCAGTTTTTGAGTGAAAAGTGTGAAGTTATCGTCTATTTCTTACTAATGTTCATATAAAGTAACCAGGTTTTAAAGTTTTATATCATAATTAATTAAAGTACATTTCTATTACAGTTGTGTATTGACTCATTATAATTCAGACATTTTTGTTCGAATAATTGGTTTTTAGTTGGTCAAAAGTAATAAAATTCATTCAAACTGAGAAATATTGACGCAAAACATTGAAATTTCGCAAAGTCTGAGGTTTGCTACGAAAAATACGAAAACTGGTCGAACAAATAATATTTCTGTCGTGATTTTGCACATATATTACTTAATCTTGGTCGTCAATGGCAGTTTTTCGAGTGAAAATAGTGAAGTTTCCGTCTTGGTTTTTAGTTGGTCAAAAGTAATAAAATTCATTCAAACTGAGAAATGTTGACGCAAAACATTGAAATTTCGCAAAGTCTGTGGTTTGCTACGAAAAATATGAAAACTGGTTGAACAAATAATATTTCTTTCGTGATTTTGAACATATATTTCTTAATCTTAGTCGTCAATGGAAGTTTTTTGAGTACAAAGTGTGAAGTTTTCGTCTATTTCTAACACATGTTCATATAAAGTAACCAGGTTTTACAGTTATATATCATAATTAATTGAAGTACATTTCTATTACAGTTTTGTGTTGATTTATTATAGTTCAGTCATTTCATTACGAAAAATTGGTTTTAAGATTGTCAAAAGAAATAAAATTCATTTAAACTGAAAAATATTGACACAAAATATTGAAATTTCGTCAATTCAGAGGTTTCCGAAAAAAAAAAACGAAAACTGGTTGAACAAATAATATTTCTGACGTAGTTTTGAACCTATATTTCTTATTATTAGTCGTCAATGGCACTTTATTGAGTAAAAATAGTGAAGTTTTTGTCTAATTCTAACAAATGTTCATATAAATTATCCAGGTTTTAAAGTTTTATATCATAATTAATAAAAGTACATTTTTAATACAGTTGTGTATTGACTCATTACAATTCAGAAATTTCTGTTCGAATTATTTATTTTTAGTTAGTCAAAAGAAATTAAACTCGTTTAAACTGAAAAATAATGACACAAAATATTGAAATTTCGCAAATTCAGAGGTTTTCGCCAAAAAAGACGAAAACTAGTTGAACAAATAATATTTCTGTCGTAATTTTGAACATATATTCCTTTATCTTAGTCGTCAATGGCAGTTTTTTGAGTAAAAAGTGTGAAGTTTTCGTCTATTTCTAACAAATGTTAAGATAAATTAACCAGGTTTAAACGTTTTATATCATAATTAATTAAAGTACATTTCTATTATAGTTGTGTATTGACTCATTATAATTTAATCATTTCGTTGCGAAAAGTTGGTTTTTAGTTAGTCAAAAGAAATAAAATTCGTTTAAACTGAAAAATAATGACACAAAATATTGAAATTTCGCAAATTCAGAGGTTTCCGACAAAAAATACGAAAACTGGTTGAACAAACAATATTTCTGTCGTAATTTTGAACATATAATATATTACTTAACTCGTTCACTGCTGAGACAATTTCCATGAGAGCGGATCAGCGCGTAATATTTTTGCATCGCGTAATATTTTCACGGAAGTAAAACAAATTTTACATTTAAGAAAATATATATTCATAAATATAGAATTTGTTTATATATATCATTTAAACATCGAGCCCTTTTACACCGGTTCAAAAATTCGATCCACGAATCAGCGAAGGTCATGCTGTAAAGGTGGGGTTACACATGTAAAAAATATTCTCAAATAAATTAAATATTTTCAAGCAAATATTTTTTTGTCCTTTTTCAAATGTGTTTATTTTTATGTTATTTTTATTTTGTTCATTGGTAATTCGGCGCAAAATGAGATACCCAGTCTTTTTTTATTTTAATCAAACGTACTTGAGTGACTTTTTTTGTGTGATAAGAGTGATGTCGGTATTTTGACGCATACCGTAATGGTATTGAATGGAGGTTTTTATGACATTTTTCCAACAACATTATATTACAAAAAAAAAACAATATTTTATAAAAACTAACAGAAAAATATACTTACTAATTAGGTGTACACAATGTTTTTTTTAAAATAATTTAATATTTGTGGTAAAGTTGGAAACAAGGATCCAAACAAAAACCAGGTTGTGTGGGGCAATCTGGACAAAAGAATAATGAAGTATTTCTTTTCTTAGCTGTATCCCAGCATTGCCTATATCTGCGTCTTTTGATTTTATTATCAGTGTCTTTTTCACAAAACTTCGGCAGATGTATCTTGGTTTTCGATTGTACTGTTTGTCTCGGAATTGATGATGGAGGTGGACCTAGTAATTTTTTTATTATAAATAGCCTGAAATCATACAACGGCATTTTCTGTGAATTGTCTGCATTGTATAAATGCCAAGAATTCAATAACATCGTCTGGAATAGATGAATGGCCAACTTTTTGTAGCAACGTAATGTTTTCCTTTTGCATGGGTAGTAAGCTAACATCTGGTCATGATAGTCTATATCACCCATATGATTGTTGTAATTTATTACCATATTTGGTTTGGTGACCACTTGACCATGTCGGTTTTTACTATCAGACAGGTCCCCATCGAATTCAGAAGAAATCATAAAGACTTCTCGGCGGTCTTTCTATTTGGTAACACATATACCATTTTCTGTGTACTGACTCACACTTTCTCCTTTCTTTAGTTTTTTATTTATAACATCGATCGGGGTTTCTTTTCTATTTGCTCGTAGTGTTCCTGTGACATATGTGTTTTGGTTCAATATTTTTTTTGTAAGAGGAACGCTATTATAGAAATTATCCATGTAAACTGAATATCCGGCTCCCGTCTTCCCCTCTAGCAATTTCTGAACGACTTTATTAGTGTGGCCTTTGCCACCTAACTCTTCATCTGATGATCCACCATATACAATTATTTTTACGGCCAATCCACTTGATTCCCCTAACATGTAAAGTTTTATACCATACTTGGCCTTTTTGCCTTTTATATATTGGTGAAAAATCAATCGGCCTCTCCAAAGAACTAATGATTCATCTATCGATAGTTGTCTGTGTGGATCATAAATTACTTCCATCCTTCCATTGAAAAAATCAATCAATGCCCTGACTTTTGCCAAGCTCGACAGATCTTCTTCATTATTGTTAAAATGAAGTGCCCGTAAGATGAGTAAAAATCTATCTCTTGACATAAATTGTGAAAATGCCGGTAAATTGAATAGTTAGTCCGTATTCCAGTAGTCACTCAACCGGTTCAAACGTATTGTTCCGGTGTGTAGTAGTAAACCCAGCCACATCCTCATTTCGTCTTTAGTGACATTTTTCCATCGCGTGATTCTGCTTGTATCACCTTCTGATTTCGACAATACTTCAACAGCATACAAATTAGTTTGGGTTGTCACAATATTGTACAAATCTTCATTGAAAATCAAATCAAAATAATCTATTGGTTCTTTACTTGACATCTCAATTTTCAACCCGGGTATTTTTGAAAATGGTATAGAGGCTGGTTGTTTTTTTATATTCAACCATTGCGTAGAGCTAACATCTGGTGTTCTAGATGTTTGTGAAACAGTTTGAATTTGAATATTGTCATCATTTTCAATATCTGACTCAAATTCAGAATCGTCATCGATGATGGTGAATTCCTCATCACTAACGTCACTAAATGAATCATCCATATCATCCTCAATCTTTTGTCTTTTAGAGCTCGATGGGCGATCCATTTTTCAAGGTAAACGTATTTTTTTTCGTAAAATCAAAAAGGAAACTTATATGATACTAAATATCACTATGCATACACCAATTACTATAATATATTTTTTAAAAGGCGCTTATTTTTGCTCACAATTCACTATGTCACTCATTCAAAATTGAAAATAACTAGAAAACATAAACAAAATATCCCTTGCAGTGAGTAACCTTTTCACAAAACAGCGCTAGAGAAATATTACAATTATTTTTATTATCAAGTCTCACAATGAAAACAAACGCAATAAGAACTAGAAAAAATATTATTTACAACTGCGGGTGTAACCTCAACTTTACAATGCGTTGCACATGCGCAAACGCCCGAATGATCGGAATCTTCCAAAATAATGACTAATATCATATGCTGATGTAATATACTAACAATATTTAGGCATGGACATGCCGCGCGTGTTCTGAGCATGAAGCCGATGTTAACATGGACACGCCACGCGTGTTCTCAGCACTGGACGAGTTAATCTTAGTCGTCAATGGAAGTTTTTTGAGTAAAAAGTGTGAAGTTATCGTCTATTTCTAACTAATGTTCATATAAAGTAACCAGGTTTTAAAGTTTTATATCATAATTAATTAAAGTACATTTCTATTAGAGTTGTGTATTGACTCATTGTAATTCAGACATTTATGTTCGAATAATTGGTTTTTAGTTAGACAAAAGTAATAAAATTCATTCAAACTGAAAAATATTGACGCAAAATATTGAATTTTCGCAAATTCTGAGGTTCGCGAGAGAAAATACGAAAACTGGTTGAACAAATAATATTTCTGTCATTATTTTGAATATATACTACTACTAAATCTAAGTCCTCAATGGCAGTTTTTTGAGTGAAAAGTGTGAAGTTCCCGTCTATTTCCAACAAATGATCATATTAATTAAATAGGTTTTAAAGTTGAAATTTAGCAAATTCAGAAGTTTGCGACGAAAAATACGAAAACTGGTTGAACAAATTATATTTCTGTCTTGATTTTGAACATATATAACTTAACCTTAGTCGTCAATGGCAGTTTTTTGAGTGAAAAATGTAAAGTTTTCGTCTATTTTTCACAAATGTTCATATAAAGTAACCAGGTTTTAAAGTTTTATATCATAATTAACAAAAGTACATTTCTATCACAGTTGTGTGTTGATTTATTATAGTTTTGTCATTTCGTTACGACAAATTGGTTTTTAAATAGTCAAAAGAAATAAAATTCGTTTAAACTGAAAAATAATGACACAAAATCGAAATTTCAATAAATTTCGCAAATTCCGAGGTTTCCGACAAAAAATGCGAAAACTAGTGGAACAAATAATATTTCTGTCGTGATTTTGTACATATATTACTTAATCTTGGTCGTCAATGGCAGTTTTTCGAGTGAAAATAGTGAAGTTTCCGTCTATTTCTAAGAAATGTCCATACAAATTTCTTAAGTTTTTTATGTTTTATATCATAAATAATGACAAAGCATTTCTACCACAGCCATGTGTTGATTGATTATAATTAAAACATTTCAATGCTCAAAATTGGTTTTTAATTATCAAAAGTAATAAAATTCATTCAAACTGTAAAATATTGACGCAAAATATTGAAATTTCGCAAAATCTGAGATTGGCGACGAAAATCACGAAAACTGGTTAAACAAATTATATTTCTGTCCTGATTTGGCAGATATATTTCAGGTTTTTGGCAGGTTTTTTTAGTTTTATATCATAAATAATGACAATGCATTTCTACCGCTGTTGTGTGTTGTTTTATTATAATTCAAGCAAATCGGTACGGAAAATTGGTATTTAGTTAGTCAAAAGTAATAAAATTCATTTAAACTGAAAAATATTGACGCAAAATATTGAAATTTTGAAAAAACTTAGAGGTTTCCGACAAAATGTACGAAAATTGGTTAAACAAATAATATTTCTGTCGTAATTTTGAACATATATTCCTTTATCTTAGTCGTAAATGGCAGTTTTTTGGGTGAAAAGTTTGAAGTTTGCGTTTTACCAGGTTTTAAAGTTTTATATCATAATTAATTAAAATACAAAAATTGGTGTTTAGTTTTCAAAAGTAATAAAATTCATTCAAACTGAAAAATATTGACGCAAAATATTGAATTTTTGCAAATTCTGAGGTTCGTAAGAAAAAATACGAAAAATGGTTGAACAAATAATATTTCTGTCATGATTTTGAATATATACTTCTACTAAATCTAAGTCCTCAATGACAGTTTTTTGAGTGAAAAGTGTGAAGTTTCCGTCTATTTCCAACAAATGATCATATTAATTAACTAGGTTTTAAAGTTGAAATTTAGCAAATTCAGAAGTTTGCGACGAAAAATACGAAAACTGGTTGAACAAATTATATTTCTGTCGTGATTCTGAACATATATATCTTAACCTTAGTCGTCAATGGCAGTTTTTTGAGTGAAAAATGTAAAGTTTTCGTCTATTTTTCACAAATGTTCATATAAAGTAACCAGGTTTTAAAGTTTTATATCATAATTAATTAAAGTACATTTCTATCAGAGTTGTGTGTTGACTTATTATAGTTTAGTCATTTCGTTATGAAAAATTGGTTTTTAGCTAGCCAAAAGAAATATAATTCGTTTAAACTGAAAAATAATGACACAAAATCGAAATTTCAATAAATTTCGCAAATTCCGAGGTTTCCGACAAAAAGTGCGAAAACTAGTGGAACAAATAATATTTCTGTCGTAGTTTTGAACCTAAATTACTTAATTTGAGTCGCCAATAGCAGTTTTTTGAGTCAAAAGTGTGAAGTTTTCGTCTGTTTCTAACAAATGTTCTTATAAAGTACCAGGTTTTAAAGTTTTATGTCATAATTAATTTAAGTACATTTCTATTACAGTTGTGTATTGACTCATTATAATTCAGACATTTATGTACGAAAAAAGGGTTTTTAGTTAGTCAAATGTAATAAAATTCATTCTAGCCGAAAAAAATTGACGCAAAATATGGAAATTTTGCAGTCTGAGGTTTGCGATGAAAAATACCAAAACTGGTTAAACAAATAAAATTTCTGTCGTGGTTTTGAACATATATTACTTGTTAGTCTGAGTCGTCAATGGAAGTTTTTTGAGTAAAAGGCAGGGCTGTGGAGTCGCTTAAAATAAACACGACTCGGACTCCAATTCCTATATTTACCAACAATACGACTCCGACTCCACAACTCCGACTCTACAACTCCGACTCAAAAAAGCTCAATTTTAGCAGGTTGTTTCCTACCTTTGCATATAGCCATTTTTTTCATGTTATAGGGATAAAAATAAAACAAGATTAAACTTTAATAATTATTTATTAGAATTTATTCTTAAAAACAACATTGCTTCTATTAAATCTGTATTCGTAGAGGCTCTCAAATCAGAATTGAGAATTTTAAGAGCGGAAAATAACCACTCTACGGATACTTGGGTTGGGGGTAATGCTGTAACGATCAATGCTGATCCTTTACCATTTCTAGATACCGCTGTATTGCCATTTCAACATTTAACTTATAAGTTCGGTCAATTTTTTCCATTATTTTCAATGCATCATAAAATTCAATTTTAAATTTTGAAAAAGAGTCTCCTTCGTCTATATGGGGACTGTGATTCAAACGAGGACGTTTTAGTTTATCTTGTTCATTGAGATATTTTTCAAAATCGTCTTCAGATTCAGCGGTGTCGGATGAAGATGATGATACTTCGTGTACGCTGCCTGCTGTCGTCTCTTTTTCTAGTCGAAGGCCTTTCATACGAACGGTTAATTCAAACAGAGCGCTTTTAGCTCTATTTATTTGTTTTTTCGTCAATATGGATCGAACCATGGGATTAACATAGATACCAGCCAACATAATTTTCTTTCGACTTGAGAAAGAAGGAGACAAACACATTTTCGTAGACTTGATGCATTAAAAGGATCTCGGTGAATCACCATACCGGCGCGACTGGCGCCTGCAAGTTTAATATTCGTGCACAATACACATTCATTATAATAATTAAAAAAAAATGTATTTTAAATTTTAACGAAAAATTAGTCGGAGTCGCTCGTTTTTTATGACTCTTACTCCGACTCCGACTCCGGCCCAAACACCGCGACTCCGCGACTCCGACTCCAACTCCGACTCCGACTCCACAGCCCTGGTAAAAAGTGTGAAGATTTCGTCTATTTCTAACCAATGTTCATACAAATGGCTTAGGTTTTGTATTTTTTATATCGTAAATAATAACAATTCATTTGTCCTACAGTTGTGTGTTGATTTATTATAATAAAAGCATTTATATTCTAAAAATTGGTTTTTAGTTATCAAAAGTAATAAAATTCATTCAATCTGAAAAATATTGAACCAAAATATTGAAATTTTGCAAAATCAGAGGTTTGCGAAGAAAATCACGAAAACTGGTTGAACAAATAATATTTATGTCGTGATTTTGCACATATATTTCTTAATCTTGATCGTCAATGGCAGTTTTTAGAGTGAAAAGTGAGAAATTTCTGTCTATTTCTAAGAAATGTACATACAAATTTCTTAGATTTTTAAAAGTTTTACTTCAAAAATATTGACAATGCATTTCTCTCCCACAGTTCAAAAATATTGACAATGCATTTCTGTCGTGATTCTGAACATATATAACTTAACCTTAGTCGTCAATGGCAGTTTTTTAAGTGAAAAATGTAAAGTTTTCGTCTATTTTTTACAAATGTTCATATAAAGTAACCAGGTTATAAAGTTTTATATCATAATTAATAAAAGTACATTTCTATCACAGTTGTGTGTTGATTCATTATAGTTTTGTCATTTCGTTACGACAAATTGGTTTTTAAATAGTCAAAAGAAATAAAATTCGTTTAAACTGAAAAATAATGACACAAAATCGAAATTTCAATAAATTTCGCAAATTCCGAGGTTTCCGACAAAACTAGTGGAAATGCGAAAACTAGTGGAACAAATAATATTTCTGTCGTAGTTTTGAACCTAAATTACTTAATTTTAGTCGCCAATAGCAGTTTTTTGAGTCAAAAGTGTGAAGTTTTCGTCTGTTTCTAACAAATGTTCTTATAAAGTACCAGGTTTTAAAGTTTTATGTCATAATTAATTTAAGTACACTTCTATTACAGTTGTGTATTGACTCATTATAATTCAGACATTTATGTACGAAAAAAGGGTTTTAGTTAGTCAAATGTAAAATTCATTCTAGCCGAAAAATATTGACGCAAAATATGGAAATTTCGCAAAGTCTGAGGTTTGCGACGAAAAATACCAAATTTGGTAAAATAAATAAAATTTCTGTCGTGGTTTTGAACATATATTACTTGTTAATCTAAGTCGTCAATGGAAGTTTTTTGAGTAAAAGGCAGGGCTGTGGAGTCGCTTAAAATAAACACGACTCTGACTCCGATTCCTATATTTACCAACAATACGACTACGACTCCACAACTCCGACTCTACAACTCCGACTCAAAAAAGCTCAATTTAAGCAGGTTGTTTCCTACCTTTGCATATAGCCATTTTTTTCATGGTATAGGGATAAAAATAAAACAAGATCAAACTTTAATAATTATTTAATCTTAAAAACAACATTGCTTCTATTAAATCTGTATTCGTAGAGGCTCTCAAATCAGAATTGAGAATTTTAAGAGCGGAAAATAACCGCTCTACGGATACTTGGGTTGGGGGTAATGCTGTAACGATCAATGCTGATCCTTTACCATTTCTAGATACCGCTGTATTGCCATTTCAACATTTAACTTATAAGTTCGGTCAATTTTTTCCATTATTTTCAATGCATCATAAAATTCAATTTTAAATTTTGAAATAGAGTCTCCTTCGTCTATATGGGGACTGTGATTCAAACGAGGACGTTTTAGTTTATCTTGTTCATTGAGATATTTTTCAAGTTCGGTCAATTTTTTCCATAATTTTCAATGCATCATAAAATTCAATTTTAAATTTTGAAATAGAGTCTCCTTCGTCTATATGGGGACTGTGATTCAAACGAGGACGTTTTAGTTTATCTTGTTCATTGAGATATTTTTCAAAATCGTCTTCAGATTCAGCGGTGTCGGATGAAGATGATGATACTTCGTGTACGCTGCCTGCTGTCGTCTCTTTTTCTAGTCGAAGGCCTTTCATACGAACGGTTAATTCAAACAGAGCGCTTTTAGCTCTATTTATTTGTTCTTCCGTCAATATGGATCGAACCATGGGGTTAACATAGATCCCAGCCAACAGAATTTTCTTTCGACGTGAGAAAGAAGGAGACTAACACATTTTCGTAGACTTGATGCATTAAATGGATCACGAAAACTGGTTGAACAAATAATATTTCTGTCGTGATTTTGCACATATATTTCTTAATCTTGATCGTCAATGGCAGTTTTTAGAGTGAAAAGTGAGAAATTTCCGTCTATTTCTAAGAAATGTACATACAAATTTCTTAGATTTTTTAAAGTTTTACTTCATAAATATTGACAATGCATTTCTCTCCCACAGTTGTGTGTTGATTAATTATAATTTAAGCAGATCTGTACGAAAAATCGGTTATTAGTTGGTCAAAAGTAATAAAATTCATTCAAAGTGAGAAATATTGACGCAAAATATTGAAATTTCGCAAAGGCTGAGGTTTTCTACGAAAAATGCGAAAACTGGTAGAAGAAATAATATTTCTGTCGTAATTTTGCACATATATTACCCTTAATCTTGGTCGTCAATGGCAGTTTTTCGAGTGAAAATTATGAAGTTTCTGTCTATTTCTAAGAAATGTCCATACAAATTTCTTCTTTTAAAAAAGTTTTATATCATAAATAATGACAATGCACTTCTACCACAGCCATGGGTTGATTTATTATAATTCAAGCATTTCTTTACTAAAAATTGGTTTTTAGTTGTCAAAAGTAATAAAATTCATTCAATCTGAAAAATATTGACGCAAAGTATTGAAATCTCGAAAAATCAGAGGTTTGCGACAAAAATCACGAAAACTGGTTAAACATATAATATTTCTGTGGTCATTTTGCACATATATTTCTTAATCTTGGTCGTCAATGGCCGTTTTTTGAGTGAAAAGTGTGAATTTTCCGTCTATTTCTTAGAAATGTACATACAGATTTCTTAGGTTTTTAAAGTTTTATATCACAAATAATGACAATGCATTTATACCACAGTTAAGTGTTGTTTTACTATTATTCAAGCAGATCGGTACGGAAAATTGGTTTTTAGTTAGTCATAAGTAATAAAATTCATTCAAACTGAAAAACATTGACGCAAAATATTGAAATTTCGCAAATTATGAGGTTTGCGACGAATAATACGAAAACTGGTTAAACAAATAATATTTCTGTCGTGATTTTGAATATTTATTTCTTAATCTTAGTCGTCAATGGAAGTTTTTTGAGTAAAAAGTGTGAAGTTTTCGTCTATTTCTAATACATATTCATATAAAGTAACCAGGTTTTAAAGTTTAATATCATTATTAATTGAAGTACATTTATATTACAGTTTTGTGTTGATTTATTATAGTTCAGTCATTTCATTACGAAAAATTGGTTTTAAGATTGTCAAAAGAAATAAAATTCATTCAAACTGAAAAATATTGACACAAAATATTGAAATTTCGCCAATTCAGAGGTTTCCGAAAAAAAACACGAAAACTGGTTGAACAAATAATATTTCTGAAATAGTTTTGAATATTAGTCGTCAATGGCAGTTTATTTAGGAAAAATTTTGAGGTTGTTGTCTAATTCTAACAAATGTTCATATTAAGTATACAGGTTTTAAAGTTTTATATCATAATAAATTAAAGTACATTTTTATTACAGTTGTGTATTGACTCATTATAATTCAGAAATTTCTGTTCGAAAAATTGGTTTTTAGTTAGTCAAAAGAAATTAAATTCGTTTAAACTGAAAAATAATGACACAAAATATTGAAATTTCGCAAATTCAGAGGTTTCCGACAAAAAATACGAAAACTAGTTGAACAAATAATATTTCTGTCGTAATTTTGAACATATATTACTTTATCTTTTTCGTCAATGGCAGTTTTTTAAGTAAAAAGTGTGAAGTTTTCGTCTATTTCTAACAAATGTTATTATAAATTAACCAGGTTTAAAAGTTTTATATCATAATTAATTAAAGTACATTTCTATTACAGTTGTGTATTGACGCATTATAATTTAGACATTTCATTACAAAAAAAGGGTTTTTAGTTAGTCAAAAATAATAAAATTCATTGAAACTGAAAAATGTTGACGCAAAACATTAAAATTTCGCAAAGTCTGAGGTTTGCGAGAAAAAATACAAAAACTGGTTGAACAAATGATA
This sequence comes from Odontocerum albicorne, assembly GCA_949825065.1. Classification (NCBI taxonomy): domain Eukaryota; kingdom Metazoa; phylum Arthropoda; class Insecta; order Trichoptera; family Odontoceridae; genus Odontocerum; species Odontocerum albicorne. Next base: position 12,759,279 of record OX463854.1, on the reverse strand, counting down.
TTTCTATCGTGGTTTTGAATAAAAACTACTAAATCTTAGTCCTCAATGGCAGTTTTTTTTAGTGAAAAACGTGAAGTTTCCGTCTAATTCTAACAAATGATCATATTAATTAACCAGGTTTTAAAGTTTTATATCATAATTAATTAAAGTACATTTCTATTACAGTTGTGTATTGACTCATTATAATTCAGACATTTAAGTTCGAATAATTGGTTTTTAGTTAGACAAAAGTAATAAAATTCATTCAAACTGAAAAATATTGACGCAAAATATTGAATTTTCGCAAATTCTGAGGTTCGCGAGAGAAAATACGAAAACTGGTTGAACAAATAATATTTCTGTCATTATTTTGAATATAAACTACTACTAAATCTAAGTCCTCAATGGCAGTTTTTTGAGTGAAAAGTGTGAAGTTCCCGTCTATTTCCAACAAATGATCATATTAATTAAATAGGTTTTAAAGTTGAAATTTAGCAAATTCAGAAGTTTGCGACGAAAAATACGAAAACTGGTTGAACAAATTATATTTCTGTCTTGATTTTGAACATGTATAACTTAACCTTAGTCGTCAATGGCAGTTTTTTGAGTGAAAAATGTAAAGTTTTCGTCTATTTTTCACAAATGTTCATATAAAGTAACCAGGTTGTAAAGTTTTATATCATAATTAATAAAAGTACATTTCTATTACAGTTATGTATTGACTCATTATAATTCAGTCATTTCGTTACGAAAAATTGGTTTTAAGTTAGTTAAAAGAAACAAAATTCGTTTAAACTGAAAAATAATAACACAAAATATTGAAATTTCGCAATGTCTGAGGTCTGCTACGAAAAATACGAAAACTGGTCGAACAAATAATATTTCTGTCGCGATTTTGCACATATATTACTTAATCTTGGCAAATTCAGAGGTTTCCGACAATAAATACGGAAACTGGTTGAACAAACAATATTTCTGTCGTAATTTTGAACATATATTACTTAATCTTAGTCGTAGTGACGACTAAGATTAAGTAATATATGGAAGTTTTTTGAGTAAAAAGTGTGAAGTTATCGTCTATTTCTAACTAATGTTCATATAAAATAACCAGGTTTTAAAGTTTTATATCATAATTAATTAAAGTACATTTCTATTACAGTTGTGTATTGACTCATTATAATTAAGTTATTTCATTACGAAAAATTGGTTTTAAGTTAGTTAAAAGAAATAAAATTCGTTTAAACTGAAAAATAATGACACAAAATATTGAAATTTCGCAAATTCAGAGGTTTCCGACAAAAAATACGAAAATTTGTTGAAAAAACAATATTTCTGTCGTAATTTTGAACATATATTACTTAATCTTAGTCGTCAATGGAAGTTTTTTGAGTAAAAAGTGTGAAGTTATCGTCTATTTCTAACTAATGTTCATATAAAGTAACCAGGTTTAAAAGTTTTATATCATTATTAATTAAAGTACATTTCTATTACAGTTGTGTATTGACTCATTATAATTCAGACATTTTTTTTCGAATAATTGGTTTTTAGTTGGTCAAAAGTAATAAAATTCATTCAAACTGAGAAATATTGACGCAAAACATTGAAATTTCGCGAAGTCTGTGGTTTGCTACGAAAAATATGAAAACTGGTCGAACAAATAATATTTCTGTCGTTATTTTCCACCTATATTACTTAATCTTGGTCATCAATGGCAGTTTTTCGAGTGAAAATAGTGAAGTTTCCGTCTATTTCTAAGAAATGTCCATACAAATTTCTTAGGTTTTTTATGTTTTATATCATAAATAATGACAAGGCATTTATATCACAGTCATGTGTTGATTTATTATAATTAAAACATTTCTATGCTAAAAATTGGTTTTTAATTATCAAAAGTAATAAAATTCATTCAAACTGTAAAATATTGACGCAAAATATTAAAATTTTGCAAAATCAGAGGTTTGCGACGAAAATCACGAAAACTGGTTGAACAAATAATATTTCTGTCCCGATTTGGCAGATATATTTCTTAATCTTGGTCGTCAATGGCAGTTTTTGAAGTGAAAAGTGTGAAGTTTTCGTCTAATTCTAAGAAATGTACATACAAATTTCTTATGTTTTTTAAGTTTTATATCATAAATAATAACAATGCATTTCTACCGCTGTTGTGTGTTGTTTTATTCTAATTTAAGCAGATCGGTACGGAAAATTGGTTTTTAGTTAGTCAAAAGTAATGAAATTCATTTAAACTGAAAAATATTGAAATTTCGAAAAAATGTAGAGGTTTCCGACAAAAAATACGAAAACTGGTTGAACAAATAATATTTCTGTCGTAATTTTGAACATATATTCCTTTATCTTAGTCGTCAATGGCAGTTTTTGGGGTGAAAAGTTTGCGTTTATTTCTAACAAATGTTCATATAAATTTACCAGGTTTTCAAGTTTTATATCATAATTAATTAAAATACAAAAATTGATGTTTAGTTGTCAAAAGTAATAAAATTCTTTCAAACTGAAAAATATTGACGCAAAATATTGAAATTTTGCAAATTCTGAGGTTCGTGAGAAAAAATTCGAAAACTGGTTGAAGAAATAATATTTCTGTCATGATTTTGAATATATATTACTACTAAATCTTAGTCCTCAATGGCAGTTTTTTGAGTGAAAAATGTAAAGTTTTCGTCTATTTTTCACAAATGTTCACATAAAGTAACCAGGTTTTAAAGTTTTATATCATAATTAATTAAAGTACATTTCTATCACAGTTGTGTGTTTATTTATTATAGTTTAGTCATTTCGTTACGAAAAATTGGTTTTTAAATAGTCAAAAGAAATAAAATTAGTTTAAACTGAAAAATAATGACACAAAAACGAAATTTCAATAAATTTCGCAAATTCCGAGGTTTCCGACAAAAAATGCGAAAACTGTCCGAAAGAAATGTCCATACGAATTTCTTACTTTTTAAAAGTTTTATATCATAAATAATGACAATGCATTTCTACCACAGCCATGGGTTGATTTATTATAATTCAAGCATTTCTTTACTAAAAATTGGTTTTTAGTTGTCAAAAGTAATAAAATTCAATAAATCTGAAAAATATTGACGCAAAATATTGAAATTTCGCAAAATCAGAGGTTTGCGACAAAAATCACGAAAACTGGTTGAACCAATAATATTTCTGTGGTGATTTTGCACATATATTACTTAATCTTGGTCGTCAATGGCAGTTTTTCGAGTGAAAATAGTGAAGTTTCCGTCTATTTCTAAGAAATGTCCATATAAATTTCTTAGGTTTCTTATGTTTTATATCATAAATAATGACAAGGCATTTCTACCACAGCCATGTGTTGATTTATTATAATAATTTGAATTCAAGCAGATCGTAATTTTTTTATAATTTAAGCAGATCGGTACGGAAAATTGGTTTTTAGTTAGTCAAAAGTAATAAAATTCATTCAAAGTGAGAAATATTGACGCAAAATATTGAAATTTCGCAAAATCAGAGGTTTGCGACAAAAATCACGAAAACTGGTTGAACCAATAATATTTCTGTGGTGATTTTGCACATATATTACTTAATCTTGGTCGTCAATGGCAGTTTTTCGAGTGAAAATAGTGAAGTTTCCGTCTATTTCTAAGAAATGTCCATATAAATTTCTTAGGTTTCTTATGTTTTATATCATAAATAATGACAAGGCATTTCTACCACAGCCATGTGTTGATTTATTATAATAATTTGAATTCAAGCAGATCGTAATTTTTTTATAATTTAAGCAGATCGGTACGGAAAATTGGTTTTTAGTTAGTCAAAAGTAATAAAATTCATTCAAAGTGAGAAATATTGACGCAAAATATTGAAATTTCGCAAAGTCTGAGGTTTGCGACGAAAAATACCAAAACTGGTTAAATAAATAAAATTTCTGTCGTGGTTTTGAACATATATTACTTGTTAATCTCAGTCGTCAATGGAAGTTTTTTGAGTAAAAGGCAGGGCTGTGGAGTCGCTTAAAATAAACAGGACTCCGACTCCGATTCCTATATTTACCAACAATACGACTACGACTCCACAACTCCGACTCCACAACTCCGACTCAAAAAAGCTCAATTTTAGCAGGTTGTTTCCTACCTTTGCATATAGCCATTTTTTTCATGTTATAGGGATAAAAATAAAACGAGATTAAACTTTAATAATTATTTATTAGAATTTATTCTTAAAAACAACATTGCTTCTATTAAATCTGTATTCGCAGAGGCTCTCAAATCAGAATTGAGAATTTTAAGAGCGGAAAATAACCGCTCTACGGATACTTGGGTTGCGGGTAAAGCTGTAACAATCAATGCTGATCCTTTACCATTTCTAGATACCGCTGTATTGCCATTTCAACATTTAACTTATAAGTTCGGTCAATTTTTTCCATTATTTTCAATGCATCATAAAATTTAATTTTAAATTTTGAAATAGAGTGTCCTTCGTCTATATTGGGACTGTGATTCGTGTACGCTGCCTGCTGTCGTCTCTTTTTCTAGTCGAAGGCCTTTCATACGAACGGTCAATTCAAACAGAGCGTTTTTAGCTCTATTTATTTGTTCTTCCGTCAATATGGATCGAACCATGGGATTAACATAGATACCAGCCAACAGAATTTTCTTTCGACGTGAGAAAGAAGGAGACAAACACATTTTCGTAGACTTGATGCATTAAAAGGATCTCGGTGAATCACCATACCGGCGCGACTGGCGCCTGCAAGTTTAATATTCGTGCACAATACACATTCATTATAATAATTAAAAAAAAATGTATTTTAAATTTTAACGAAAAATTAGTCGGAGTCGCTCGTTTTTTATGACTCTTACTCTGACTCCGACTCCAGCCTAAACACCGCGACTCCGCGAATCCGACTCCAACTCCGACTCCGACTCCACAGCCCTGGTGTGAAAAGTGTGAAGATTTCGTCTATTTCTAACCAATGTTCATCATACAAATCGCTTAGGTTTTGTATTTTTTATATCGTAAATAATAACAATTCATTTGTCCTACAGTTGTGTGTTGATTTATTATAATAAAAGCATTTATATTCTAAAAATTGGTTTTTAGTTATCAAAAGTAATAAAATTTATTCAATCTGAAAATATTGAACCAAAATATTGAAATTTCGCAAAATCAGAGGTTTGCGACGAAAATCACGGAAACTTGTTGAAGAAATAATATTTCTGTCGTGATTTTGCACATAAATTTCCTTAATCTTGGTCGTCAATGGCAGTTTTTCGAGTGAAAAGTGTGAAGTTTCCGTCTATTTCTAAGAAATGTACATACAAATTTCTTAGGTTTTTTAAGATTTATATATCATAAATAAGTACAATGCATTTCTACCACAGTTGTGTGTTGATTTATTATAATACAAGCATTTCTTTACTAAAAATTGGTTTTTAGTTATCAAAAGTAATAAAATTCATTAAAACTGAAAAATATTGAAATTTCGCAAAATCAGAAGTTTGCGAGGAAAATCACGAAAACTGGTTGAACAAATAATATTTCTGTCGTGATTTTGCACATATATTTCTTAATCTTGATTGTCAATGGCAGTTTTTAGAGTGAAAAGTGAGAAATTTCCGTCTATTTCTAAGAAATGTACATACAAATTTCTTAGATTTTTTAAAGTTTTACTTCATAAATATTGACAATGCATTTCTCTCCCACAGTTGTGTGTTGATTAATTATAATTTAAGCAGATCTGTACGAAAAATTGGTTATTAGTTGGTCAAAAGTAATAAATTCATTCAAAGTGAGAAATATTGACGCAAAATATTGAAATTTCGCAAAGGCTGAGGTTTTCTACGAAAAATGCGAAAACTGGTAGAAGAAATAATATTTCTGTCGTAATTTTGCACATATATTACCCTTAATCTTAGTCGTCAATGGCAGTTTTTCGAGTGAAAATTATGAAGTTTCTGTCTATTTCTAAGAAATGTCCATACAAATTTCTTCTTTTAAAAAAGTTTTATATCATAAATAATGACAATGCACTTCTACCACAGCCATGGGTTGATTTATTATAATTCAAGCATTTCTTTACTAAAAATTGGTTTTTAGTTGTCAAAAGTAATAAAATTCATTCAATCTGAAAAATATTGACGCAAAATATTGAAATCTCGAAAAATCAGACGTTTGCGACAAAAATCACGAAAACTGGTTAAACATATAATATTTCTGTGGTCATTTTGCACATATATTTCTTAATCTTGGTCGTCAATGGCCGTTTTTCGAGTGAAAAGTGTGAATTTTCCGTCTTTTTCTTAGAAATGTACATACAGATTTCCTAGGTTTTTAAAGTTTTATATCATAAATAATGACAATGCATTTGTACCACAGTTAAGTGTTGTTTTACTATAATTCAAGCAGATCGGTACGGAAAATTGGTTTTTAGTTAGTCATAAGTAATAAAGTTCATTCAAACTGAAAAACATTGACGCAAAATATTGAAATTTCGCAAATTATGAGGTTTGCGACGAATAATACGAAAACTGGTTGAACAAATAATATTTCTGTCGTGATTTTGAATATATATTTCTTAATCTTAGTCGTCAATGGAAGTTTTTTGAGTAAAAAGTGTGAAGTTTTCGTCTATTTCTAATACATGTTCATATAAAGTAACCAGGTTTTAAAGTGTTATATCATAATTAATTGAAGTACATTTATATAACAGTTTTGTGTTGATTTATTATAGTTCAGTCATTTCATTACGAAAAATTGGTTTTAAGATTGTCAAAAGAAATAAAATTCATTCAAACTGAAAAATATTGACACAAAATATTGAAATTTCGCCAATTCAGAGGTTTCCGAAAAAAAACACGAAAACTGGTTGAACAAATAATATTTCTGAAATAGTTTTGAACCTATATTTCTTTATATTAGTCGTCAATGGCAGTTTATTTAGTAAAAATTGTGAGGTTGTTGTCTAATTCTAACAAATGTTCATATTAAGTATACAGGTTTTAAAGTTTTATATCATAATTAATTAAAGTACATTTTTATTACAGTTGTGTATTGACTCATTATAATTCAGAAATTTCTGTTCGAATTATTGGTTTTTAGTTAGTCAAAAGAAATTAAATTCGTTTAAACTGAAAAATAATGACACAAAATATTGAAATTTCGCAAATTCAGAGGTTTCCGACAAAAAAGACGAATACTAGTTGAACAAATAATATTTCTGTCGTAATTTTGAACATATATTACTTTATCTTTGTCGTCAATGGCAGTTTTTTGAGTAAAAAGTGTGAAGTTTTCGTCTATTTCTAACAAATGTTAATATAAATTAACCTGGTTTAAAAGTTTTATATCATAATTAATTAAAGTACATTTCTATTACAGTTGTGTATTGACGCATTACAATTTAGACATTTCATTACAAAAAAAGGGTTTTTAGTTAGTCAAAAATAATAAAATTCATTCAAACTGAAAAATGTCTGAGGCTTGCGAGAAAAAATACAAAAACTGGATGAACAAATAATATTTCTGTCGTGGTTTTGAATAAAAACTACTAAATCTTAGTCCTCAATGGCAGTTTTTTTAGTGAAAAACGTGAAGTTTCCGTCTAATTCTAACAAATGATCATATTAATTAACCAGGTTTTAAAGTTTTATATCATAATTAATTAAAGTACATTTCTATTACAGTTGTGTATTGACTCATTTATAATTCAGACATTTATGTTCGAATAATTGGTTTTTAGTTAGACAAAAGTAATAAAATTCATTCAAACTGAAAAATATTGACGCAAAATATTGAATTTTTGCAAATTCTGAGGTTCGCGAGAGAAAATACGAAAACTGGTTGAACAAATAATATTTTTGTCATGATTTTGAAAATATACTTCAACTAAATCTAAGTCCTCAATGGCAGTTTTTTGAGTGAAAACTGTGAAGTTCCCGTCTATTTCCAACAAATGATAATATTAATTAAATAGGTTTTAAAGTTGAAATTTAGCAAATTCAGAAGTTTGCGACGAAAAATACGAAAACTGGTTGAACCAATTATATTTCTGTCGTGATTTTGAACATATATTACTTAATATTAGTCGTCAATGGCAGTTTTTTGAGTGAAAAATGTAGAGTTTTCGTCTATTTTTCAGAAATGGTTATATAAAGTAACCAGGTTTTCAAGTTTTATATCATAAATAATAAAAGTACATTTCTATTACAGTTGTGTATTGACTCATTATAATTCAGTCATTTCGTTACGAAAAATTGGTTTTTAGTTAGTCAAACGAAATAAAATTCGTTTAAACTGAAAAATAATGTCACAAAATATTGAAATTTCGCAAATTCAGAGGTTTCCGACAAAAAATACGAAAACTGGTTGAAAAAACAATATTTCTGTCGTAATTTTGAACATATATTACTTTATCTTAGTCGTCAATGGAAGTTTTTTGAGTAAAAGGTGTGAAGTTATCGTCTATTTCTAACTAATGTTCATATAAAGTAACCAGGTTTTAAAGTTTAATATCATAATTAATTAAAGTACATTTCTATTACAGTTGTGTATTGACTTATTATAATTCAGACATTTTTGTTCGAATAATTGGTTTTTAGTTTGTCAAAAGTAATAAAATTCATTCAAACTGAGAAATATTGACGCAAAACATTAAAATTTCGCAAAGTCTGTGGTTTGCTACGAAAAATATGAAAACTGGTCGATTAAATAATATTTCTGTCGTAATTTTGCACATATATTACTTAATCTTGGTCATCAATGGCAGTTTTTTGAGTGAAAATAGTGAAGTTTTCGTCTATTTCTAAGAAATCTCCATACAAATTTCTTAGGTTTATTATGTTTTATATCATAAATAATGACAAGGCATTTATATCACAGCCATGTGTTGATTTAATATAATTAAAACATTTCTTTACTAAAAATTGGTTTTTAATTATCAAAAGTAATAAAATTCATTCAAACTGTAAAATATTGACGCAAAATATTGAAATTTTGCAAAATCAGAGGTTTGCGACGAAAATGACGAAAACTGGTTTAACAAATAATATTTCTGTCCTGATTTGGCAGATATATTTCTTAATCTTGGTCGTCAATGGCAGTTTTTGAAGTGAAAAGTGTGAAGTTTCCGTCTAATTCTAAGAAATGTACATACAAATTTCTTAGGTTTTTTAAGTTTTATATCATAAATAATAACAATGCATTTCTACCGCTGTTGTGTGTTGTTTTATTCTAATTTAAGCAGATCGGTACGGAAAATTGGTTTTTAGTTAGTCAAAAGTAATGAAATTCATTTAAACTGAAAAATATTGACGCAAAATATTGAAATTTCGAAAAAATGTAGAGGTTTCCGACAAAAAATACGAAAACTGGTTGAACAAATAATATTTCTGTCGTAATTTTGAACATATATTCCTTTATCTTAAGACCAAATATATGATAGCCACTAAAGCACCCCGTAATAACCAGACACCTACCACGATTAATATAAGTTCTCATACAATAGAACGTGTAAACACCTTCACCTACCTGGGATCCATAGTGACAAGTGTTAATGATGCATCTATCGAGATTAAATGTCGAATATTCATGGCAAATAGATGCTTCTTTGGTCTGAGAAAACACCTTATATCTCGGTTGTTGTCCAGAAGGACAAAACTTACCATTTACAAGACACTGCTACGACCTGTCCTCATATATGGGTCTGAATGCTGGGTATTGAGTAAGAAAAACGAATCTTCCCTTCTAATATTTGAAAGAAAAATACTCAGAAAAATATTCGGACACATACAGGAAAATGGATCTTGGAGAGTGAGATATAATGAGGAGTTATACAACATATACAAAGAGCTCAACATCATAAAATACATCAAAATTGGGAGGCTACGTTGGGCGGTGCATGTAGCAAGAATGGGAGAAGAGGAAATGCCTAACAAAGTACTCTTTTCCAAGCCCCAAGGAAGACGTAGGGTGGGTAGACCGAGGCTTAGGTGGATGGATGGGGTGCAGAATGATGCAAACGTGATTGGCATCAGGGGCTGGAGGAGTGCATCCCAGGATAGGGGGGAATGGCAGCGACTGCTGGAGGAGGCCGGGGCCCACAATGGGCTGTAGCGCCATTGATGATGATGATTCCTTTATCGTAGTAGTCAATGGCAGTTTTTTGGTTGAAAAGTTTGCGTTTATTTCTAACAAATGTTCATATAAATTTACCAGGTTTTCAAGTTTTATATCATAATTAATTAAAATACAAAAATTGGTGTTTAGTTGTCAAAAGTAATAAAATTCTTTCAAACTGAAAAATTCAGAAGTTTGCGACGAAAAATACAAAAACTGGTTGAACAAATTATATTTCTGTCGTGATTCTGAACATATATAACTAAACCTTAGTCGTCAATGGCAGTTTTTTGAGCGAAAAATGTAAAGTTTTCGTCTATTTTTCACAAATGGTTATATAAAGTAACCAGGTTTTAAAGTTTTATATCATAATTAATAAAAGTACATTTCTATTACAGTTGTGTATTGACTCATTATAAATAAGTCATTTCGTTACGAAAAATTGGTTTTTAGTTAGTCAAAGAAATAAAATTCGTTTAAACTGAAAAATAATGACACAAAATATTGAAATTTCGCAAATTCAGAGGTTTTCGACAAAAAATACGAAAACTGGTTGAACAAACAATATTTTTGTCGTAATTTTGAACATATATTACTTAATCTTAGTCGTCAATGGAAGTTTTTTGAGTAAAAAGTGTGAAGTTATCGTCTATTTCTAACTAATGTTCATATAAAGTAACCAGGTTTTAAAGTTTTATATCCTAATAAATTAAAGTACGTTTCTATTACAGTTGTGTATTGACTCATTATAATTCAGACATTTTTGTTCGAATAATTGGTTTTTAGTTGGTCAAAATTAATAAAATTCATTCAAACTGAGAAATATTGACGCAAAACATTGAAATTTCGCAAAGTCTGAGGTTTGCTACGAAAAATACGAAAACTGGTCGAACAAATAATATTTCTGTCGTGATTTTGCACATATATTACTTAATCTTGGTCGTCAATGGCAGTTTTTCGAGTGAAAATAGTGAAGTTTCCGTCTATTTCTAAGAAATGTCCATACAAATTTCTTAGGTTTTTTATGTTTTATATCATAAATAATGACAATCCATTTCTACCACAGCCATGTATTGATTTATTATAATTAAAACATTTCTATGCTAAAAATTGGTTTTTAATTATCAAAATTAATAAAATTCATTCAAACTGTAAAATATTGACGCAAAATATTGAAATTTCGCAAAATCAGAGGTTTGCGACGAAAATCACGTAAACTGGTTGAACACATAATATTTCTGTCCGGATTTGGCACATATATTTCTTAATCTTGGTCGTCAATGGCAGTTTTTCGAGTGAAAATTATGAAGTTTCCGTCTAATTCTAAGAAATGGACATACAAATTTCTAAGGTTTTTTAAATTTTTATATCATAAATAATGACAATGCATTTCTACCGCTGTTGTGTGTTGTTTTATTATAATTCAAGCAGATCGGTACGGAAAATTGGTTTTTAGTTAGTCAAAAGTAATAAAGTTCATTTAAACTGAAAAATACTGACGCAAAATATTGAAATTTCGCAAATTATGAGGTTGCGACGAAAAATACGAAAACTGGTTGAACAAGTAATATTTCTGTCGTAATTTTGCACATATATTCCTTTATCTTGGTCGTGAATGGCAGTTTTTTGAGTGAAAAGTGTGAAGTGTCCGTCTATTTCTAACAAATGTTCGCAAAATATGTTCGCCATCTTTGCTAGATAAAATGTTTCTGAAGTCATTACAATTGTTATCAAAATTTTGTTTGATTGTTAATTCGTCTTCTTCGGTTTTTAATAATCATCTGTTTCTCTTTTTTCTCTTCGCTCCCGTTATTAGACTAAATATTCTTTCGCGAATAGCATTGGAATGTGGATTTCTAACAAATGTTCATATAAATTAACCAGGTTTTAAAGTTTTATATCATAATTAATTAAAATACATTTCTATTACAGTTGTGTATTGAATCAATATAATTTAGACATTTCTGTTCGAAAAATTGGTTTTTAGTTAGTCAAAAGTAAATTAATTCATTCAAACTGAAAAATATTGACGCAAAATATTTTTATTTCGTAAATTCAGAGGTTTGCGCCTAAAACTACGAAAACTGGTTGAACAAATAATATTTTTTGTCGTGATTTTGAACATATATTACTGAATCTTAGTAGTCAGTGGCAGTTTTTTGAGTGAAAAGTGTGAAGTTTCCGTCTATTTCTAAGAAATGTCCATACAAATTTCTTAGGTGTTTTATGTTTTATATCGTTGAATGTATATGTGGGTCACAATTTTATACAAATTTTCATCTTTAAAAAATATATAAGATCATTTAAAAGCATTATCCATTTCTCATCTATTTTTTTTTCTCGTTTGCTTTAGTCATATTCAGTAAAAAATTGTTTCATAATGTTTGACATCTTCGTTTAGAAGGTCGATATGGCGAGTGATATTAAATTCTTTTGTTAATTATTCAATTAACGAAAATTCGGATTTCACGTTTTGTTTTTAGGGCGAGACTTTAATGGATCGAAATTTGTTACTTTTGAAGTCGACCCATTTCTGTAGGTATTGTTTCGCTCTTTCAAAAGAAATATTGGCGTCACATTTTAAACGGTTTGCTTTGGTGTCGTCAGTGCATTGCTGTAACATTGTTCTAGCTGCGCTTTCATAAAAGGTGTCATCTTTTTACTGAACTAAACGACTGCAATATGCCGTTCATTTATTCAAAAACATATACAAATTTCGTTACGTCGGGGTTGTCAAAGGCAATCCGGAACTCGGGATTTGTCTATTGAACTCGGGTTCAGTCCCGCTCAAATAGGGACATCTGGCAACCCTGGTCGAGGTAGATAATACGAATGAATACATTCATTTGAAAAAATGATAATGAAAATATTTAACGAATGTTTTGATAATGCTTGCATAGAGGAAAATATACGTTAAACGATAGAATATTGAACAAAGTTCTTTGGATTCTGAGGACTGGTGGTTAAGCGAAACTAAAACTTATTTTTGTTTTGTTTTCGTCTTATTGTATAACACAAATCGGTCGAAATTCTTACACATCGTCACTTTTATAATCAATTGTTTTATTATTGTATTAATATAAAATAAAACGACGATTTTTAAATTATCTTTTATAAAATTGTCACTTAGTGTGTAGTTCTTCTACCATTATTAAAAAAATGATTTTCCTCTCTCTTTGAAATCTTGACTCCAGGAATAAAAAATATGGAGGACTAAGTATTCAATATAAAATAAATAATAATGTATCTTATATAGAATAAATAAGATACATGTTCTCTTTGTCTATTACAAAAAGGGTTTTTTTTATTATAGTGGTTCTTAAGTTATCAAATTTCGTTATGTTTCCTTAGTAGGGATGTGTACTTTTATGTGAATAAAATGTTCGAATATCTCAATTAAGATGAAAGCGAACATAATTTGATGGTTTTTTTTGAAAAAAAAAATTCAGTGTTTTCTCTTATTAATTAAAAGGTGTTTTAGGTAGATTTCGATAGAAATACTATTTATTGCAGACGGTCTTATTTTGCAATATCTTGAAAAATTTCAATTTATTTTCTTCAATCATACTCGCTACTAGGAGGCTTCGATAATATCGTTCGCTAAAAATTTTATATGTACATTAACATATTACAGAAGAAAACGTTAAACGTGAAAATAAAATAAAGCAATTTGTATGAGAGAAATGAAAGTATAATACCTACTAAATGTCTTTTCTTTTCAGACACAAACGAAATCTATTTGATCTTTGCAGCCAGCGCCAAAAGATTTTTTTAATAAACTAAGTTGGTTTACATAAAAAACATATTCCATTAAACATTCTTGTTCTTAGTCCTTATACAAGGAGGAGTAACCCTGCGTAGTTGTTTTCAACAATGTAATAACTGTCTTTCAGTCAGCTAAGCAATCCGCTATCGTACAGGCAAAGCAGCGTGGAGCTTGTCATATCAAATAACAAAGAAAGATACGTGAATTAAACAAAGGGGTGTTTGCCAGAAAGGATTTTCCCCCTTTTTTTTATTGAAAATGTATATAATGTAATTGAAGATACACCTTTTGAGTATTACTTTAACAATAAAGGTGAGTTGGTGGAGGTGGTTGAATAACGCGTTAAGGATACCGGCTAGCGACTGCGCCATTTAATGGCCTATTAAGGGCTCAACACATCGGACAGGCCTGGATTGATGTGTTTTGTGGTATTGTATTGTATTTTACTTTCGTTGTATTCAGTACAACCTAGTGCGGTTATTGTCATGTGGCAATCTTTTTCAATGAACATGCAAGAAGCAACCTTAAATGAAAATCAGATTCGTTTTTAAAATATTGATTCTAACGAAAATAGAACCTACAATCCTCGGGCTGGGAAAAAACCGTCGTACCAATGAAGCAACGGTGGTCCTAATGGCATATATGTCTTCTTGAAGAAATGTTAATGGTTATGATGATGAATGAAGGTATTAAGGATTCATTAAGGTGTTGCATATGTATTTGCATATTGACACCAAATTCTTTCTCGTGCAATCTATGCTTTTCTCAAGTCTTGTTTATGTAGACATGTGTTAAACCCAAAAAAAAACCGTTGCACGCTCTCATCAACCTGACAAACAGTGACACTCAACTACAACTGGAAACATCTTGCGAAACTCAACTCCTCACACATTATCACTCCAGAAAGACCAAAAATATTCATCCCACAATATACCGCACACAATCATAAGAATAAAAATCAAAACAAATTCAAAACAAAAAAAAAGAAGAAAAAAAAGAAAAACACACAGAAACACAAATACAAAAACATCCAAAATTAAAACAACAAGAAGAGACCCACACTCACGAGCTCACATAAATCCTTTCCACTCGTCATTCATCCTGAAAGCCCAAGTACTCAAAATCCTGTCGCAATAACAACCATAGTAAAACAGTTCTGATTTAATAGTCAACTTTTTTATTTCATTGAAAATATTATATATTTAACTTTATTTATCATTATATTGTGTTCAAATGTCTAAATAGGTTCTGACTCAAAGTGTTTAATAATGACAAAACAGCACAAAATTCGTAAACGGAATTTACCGCGAAATTTTGAAGGAGGAGGTTTTAAATTTTTTTGTTAGTATTACAAGTCCGCTTATTGGATTATGTGAAATTTAGGTTCATATCTTGTAAAAAATTATTTATAAAGACAGCTACCTTTCGTCAATAGATAAATGTATTCAGTATACCGGACAATATTGAATCGTCAGTAGATAAATGTATACAGTATACCGGACAATATTAAATCGTCAGTAGATAAATGTGTACAGTATACCTGACAATATTAAATCGTCAGTAGATAAATGTATTCAGTATACCGGACAATATAATAAATCGTCAGAAGATAAATGTATACAGATTACCGGACAATATTAAATCGTCAGTAGATAAATGTATTCAGTATACCGGACAATATTAAATCGTCAGTAGATAAATGTATACAGTATACCGGACAGTATTTTAGAGCCAATGTGTCATGTATGGAAGTGGAACGTGGACGTGGAAAAATATCAATCAAAGCAAGATTAACTCTGTAGAACTGAGAATAATACATAGAGTGATAATTTATGATAAAAAACGAAATAGTGATTACTTAATATGAACTTAAGGCTGCTTTTTTGAGTAAGATGAAAAATGGAGCTCTTAGATGGGTTGGACATGTGAAACGAATGAGTGAAAAAATACTGAAAAACAATTATGTATTGCAAATGTGACTGGAAGACCAAGAACAGTATAGTTAGATCAAATAAACAATTTTTTGAAAGAAAGAAATGTACAAAGTCAGATAAATCGTACGAGTATTTGAAAATGTATGGATGTGGAATAAGTGAAATATGTTAGGAAGATAGAAAAGTCTGTTTCTCTGTCCTATCTGCTGATCCCAAACGGCGTGACGGTATGTTTCACTTGTTTTTGCTGGCCCCCTTGTCATTGCAACGTTAATTCTGTTATGAAGCAAACCTGTGCCGTGACGTTTTGCCAATTTTGAGATTTAGCACACCAATGAAGAATTGATATGACCGAGCCGAATGAAGAATTGATATGAGTATAGGTATTCCACCCCCTCCCCCGCCCCCGAATACATGGTGGAAAAAAATACTTGTGTTGTTCGAGAAAAGCAGCGCACCGTGGGATTTGAATCGACGACCTTCTTAACGAAAGTCCACTACGTTACCGCACAGCCATACTCCTCACGTTATGTATGTGTGTGTGTACTTAATGCATTTCTTTAATGCAATAACATGACACGCATGGCAACTGATCAAATGTTCACCCTCCCTAGAGTTAAAAATCTTTAGCCCAAAGGCAATATGCCTATTTAGCTCCCATGGCATACAATGGGGTGCCGAATTCAATAAAGTCAAAGGGAAGAAAACAATTTAGGTAGTCGATCGGTTATTTTTGCGACAGGAGTTAGAGTACTTGGGCTTGCAAGAGGAATGACTTGTGGAAAAGGTTTGTGTGAGCTCATGAGTGTGGCGTTTTTTATTTTTTATGATATATTTATATTTATGTTTTTGTTCTTTTATGATTATGTGCGGTGCATTGTGAGGTGAATGTTTTTGGTCTGTCAGGAGTAATGATGTGTGAGAAGTTTGATTTTGCGTGATGTATACATGTGTAATTGAAAGTCATTGTTTTTCAGGTTTCAGGTTGAATGTGCAACGGGGTTTTATATGATCAAAAATCGGAAAGAGGTATCGATTTATTTTTTCATGCTATGTGTTCTCAGATACAGGCAAAAGCCTAGTTTACTGGGGATACGACAAATGAAAGGCAACAAACCCAGATCCATTAAAATTGTATGTCCAAATAAAATTACCTGTTGTTTTTTCACAACTTATGTATATTTCTTGTCATGTGTAAAACAAAAAATAATAAGAAATATAAAGGGTTGTGATATGATAAGTTTGTTAGTGATATAGAAACGTAATAATGTCGCTAAAAATACGTGATTTGCGAAGGATGTCTGGTTTACAATGTTTGATCAATGAGTGAATGATCGTGTGTGTCAAATGTAGTTTAAAAAATCATAACGGTGATACAACACTCGAAGATGGCTCTGAAACCCCGATTACCACTGATTATGACCAAATCGAGAATAACCAGAGTTCCACGACACCTGAAAAGAGACCTGAAGTTGAATCGAAAACGACCGTCCACGAACATTTGGCGCAATGTTGCATTTCTATTGTATGTCATTCTTATGTTAGATTAAGGGGTATTCTCATGAGCTGAAAACTCGATGATTTTTAAGATTTTTTTTTAGTGAACGAATTATTTCATTACATCGTTGTTTTTTTAGACATATTTATTTATCTTTAAAGAACATTTTTATACAATTTCATGATAAAAAACATAATATTTTTGTTGTAATTAAGTCGGAAGTAAGACCACCCGTACATGGAGGGGGTCCATTATCCCCGTAATTGTGGCTGTTGTAAAAGTCTGAAAATGAAAAAAAAAAAAAAAAGGATTTTACTCAGAAAACATGTGGCTACAGCCGGTACTAGAATAATTCAAAAGTAATAATAAGAAAAAAATATGAAGGCTTGTTGAAATTAAAAACTCATTTTTTTATCATTTTATTTGTCTTCAGAAGAGTGGAAAAAATCGAAAAAATGAATCGATTAAAATAATTCTAGTGCCAACAATAGAGAGAGATATAACAAAAAAAAAGTAATTATTCATTAAAATCAGTTTATTGGTTTTGGAGTTATTATGGGGAATAGTTTAAAAAAAAGGGATTTTTCTGGAAACGTTTTTAAAGTTTCAAGTTACTGTAAATCAGCAATTCCAGGGCCATATTCTTTGTAATATGAATAAACATATATTTGAAAACCTATAGCAAATTACTGATGTATAAAACAAACAAAAGGTTTATAATGACTTCTATCTAAGTCGAGAGAAAAATCTACAAAACATGGGCTGTGTATGTTGCGTAGGATGACAAGACTGGAATCTCCGAGCAATAACTGGAAAAATCTTTGAGGGATAAAATAAAATTCTAAGTACCCGATAAATCGACAACGAAAATAGCGTTAGATGAAAAGGCAGAGAAAAAAACACAAACATGCACATATGGAAAAGACAAAGATTTTAAGACTCCCCCAATTTATGCTACCCATGTAATCATACTCACACAAAGTCACTTAAAATAGGAAAAGAAAAACGAAAGACAATGTCCTGGGAAAGAAACAACGTTTCTAATTGATTTACTTATGAACTTTATTGTAAAGTATATAACTAGCGAGTTTATTGCAAATTAATAACTTATTCCAACGTACCGTACGAGTACAATATTAAGGCTACAACGTTAAGGCTACAACAGAAAAAGTGGACTCAAACATACTTAACGCATTGTAAGACAAATAAAAAATATGAAAACAAATAAATTGTTATTTTCACCAAAGAAGGAAAAGGAAAATCGGAAAGGACATGAAAATAGGAGTTATAGACTGTCTTAGAGGAATATATTATTTTTTTTTTATTCAACAAAGTAAATTATTGTACAAACATTTGTCAAGGCTAAAATACAAATTTATTACTTAACTAATCTTAATTATATGTTATAATTTATGAACTTACTTAATCTTATTTTCCTACATATCATTTTATTTTATTTTTTACAATCTTAATATATGATTTCTTAGAAATAATTAACACCTACATACTACTTTTAACTAGATAACAATTCTTACACTAATTATTTAGCAAAAACAAGTCCACTCGTTCAGGCTACTTGTATTCCATCACATTCACTCAGACCTATGGACGCTCTAATCGGTGATATATAGTACGCTCTAATCGGAGATATATAAATCGTATTTTTATTAATGCCGCTGTTCGAAGTAAGCCAACAAATGTAAGAGTCTTACGGAAGCTGGTTACTAGTTGCAGAATCTGATGGCACAGACAATTTAAGACCACATGAAAAAGGAGAAGAAATTAACTGGAAATCCCAAAAGACAAACTATTCTTGATGACAATAGGAGCAATGAAGAAACACATTGCGCCATTGATGTAAGTAATATTTTTTTCTTCGCTATTTCCATTGATTGTTGATCTAGAATAAGAATGAGAAGAGAATATTGTTTTCTCAATTATTATTTTACACCTTCATTTCTATTTCATGAATTAAAGCAGCACCATCTGTGGTCTCGCGAGAACGTTAAATTAAATAACAGTGTGAGTAAACCAAGTTTTCTTTGTACACAGGTGCTTTTATTTACTGAAGCCTGCACTGAAAGTTGCTTCCGGGTGCACATCCAACATTGCTCTGAACGCCGTTCCGAGTTTCCTTTTCCGGCTTTCTGAAACTTTTCTCGACCAAATGATAAAACACCGTAATTTACTTACGTATGGGATTATCATATATTCGTAACGTTCTGCAGAACAAACCTACTAATAAAAAAATATTTTTTACGAAATTAATATATTTTAACAATTATTATATAAATATATAAAAATCTGTGGTTGTGGGCTATTGTACAAATAAACAAGTCTGACGGTTATGAGGCTGTGATTTTGATTATTTATTGATCATATAAAATTTACCTCCCTTCTTAAACCACAAATTGCTAAAATCATATTTTTGAAAAGCCTACGCCGTGAAGGGATGTATGCATACTCATATATATTACCATTACCACCAGCCATTGCCTGCTTTATGAGCGAAGGGTTTCCCATGTACTCGCCACTCCTTTCTGTCCTAAACTCTTCCCTGCCACGCTAGACCGCCAAACGTTCTCGTGTAATCTTCCCAACGCATTTTAAATAAATTGATATTGTTTTTTGCTAGTATGTATTGTACATTTATACATACGAGTATATCCTGAAATTACATACGAGTATATATTTCAAGATAATGGAGTAGATAATATATCTATGAGAGAAAATCACAAGGTATAAACTCATCTCAAACATCCCTCCAGTCGAGAAACACCCCACCAATGGAGGGCGAGCCAGGTTTTCAATCTTCTTATCGGACGTTTTATGTCTCGCGGATACCATTGCACCACCAAATACGTCCATCTATAGGCTTTCATTTTTGCAGCGTGTCCTACCCTTCGCCATTAACTTACTTTAATTTTTACTCTCACGTGCTTAACTCCTGTTTACTCTTTCATCCATGCATTTCGCATTCGGTCCCGTCTCATTAGTCTTAACATGATTCTTTGAGTTGAAGAGTTTTTTTTTCTGCATACTTCTATAGATAGACAGCGTGATGGCTTGTCTATATGTATTTAAAAAAAGTGAAATTTTAGCATAGACAATTCACTTTTTAAATACCTCTCATAAGTGTCCATTTACATACTCAGATACTTGATTCCATCAATCGCAATAAGAGATATCCAAATTATAATGAGAAAAGGAAAGTTTTTTTTTCTATAGGGGACTTGTTAACTGTCAAACAGTATTGAAATAAAGGAAAACATAAGTTTTGAGGGATACATAAATTCTTTTTCTAGCAAAGATAAACAAAATCGAAATGGCAAATATATAGTATATATGCAATTATAATATCCATCGTACTCAAACTGTTTATATAAAGTTTTTTCAGCAATTTAATCATTCTCTAAAGCACTTAATTTCTTTAAAATGACGACACTGCATAAGAATTCTGATGAATAGCATTGTTCCATTGAAATGGTTGCTAAGATTTTTTTTAAGAAATTACTTACCTCACGAGCGGCTGCACGTCGAACTTATACGAGCAGTAGTGTTTAAGTGGGAATTTGCGGTTGTATGTAAGCTGTCTTCAACAAATGAGCCGATTTAAATTACTGATATTTGTAGGTTATTTATTTTAAGATTAGAAAAAAACCACGTCATAACACGTAACAATTGCGGTCTGAGATTTTTTAAATATAGATTTTTTATCAATATTTCTAAAATAGAGGATAATGTTTGAATCAATATTACTTGGCATTAGGTTTTAATTTTCATATTCAAAATAAAATCTGGGATTTTTATACTACAAGAGCTTTTAACATAACATGTTTATATTTGTATTATGGAACAACTTTTTTTTTATAAAAATAGGTCATTGACATATTTATAAGCCTATTAATGAAAGTAAAATATGAAGAAAATACGATTTTTTGGGATAAGTATATTTAAATCAATTTGCTTACTCAAAATTATATTTATTTCAATGGCTAATTGGTGGCATCTATGCCCTGATTGGTAAGACGTGTGAGGAGTATTATTTTAATTTACTAAATTCAAAATGGATATAGAATTACCGCAAAATTCGTCGGACGCCATTTCGAGATAGTTATCGGCCTGCAAATTAGGAGAGTCTTATATTGTTGTTAATTCTGACCGTTCGCTAGTGCGTAGCTAGGTCAGTAACATTCACAAAATTGTGTGTTGTTCTAGAAATAATGTTTCATGGTCAAAGGAAAAAATAAATAATAATTATTTATTAGAGGCGGCTTTTTGGGACCACAAACGTGATGTCAACAAACACCGCTTTTTGGTACGTGTCCTTGCTACCGTGCCTATCCCCTCCACAAAACTTGGCTATAAAGGGGGTGGTCGCACGTCGCAGAGCCCATTCCCCGGGTCTGAACCAAGAGCTACAGGGTTCACGCCCGTTTTTTTAACGTTGTAATTCTTTTATTTAATAATTACTCTCGAGCGTAATTCAAATAGCTGTAACTTCAGTTAAAGTGAAATTCCACGCCAGGAATTCTCTCCTATCCAGAAACTGCCTCTGTTACGTCAGGATCTGACCCTTTCTTCAATACTTCAGCTTCTATAATTTTCGGAGCCAAATACGCAGAAGCCTGTTGCGTCATGCTTCTGCCTTCGCTGATACCACTTTGGAAGGCCTCAACTGTCATCATGCTGTTCCGGGAGAATTATCCTCCTATCATCATTGAATTTTCCCCGCGTCCCACACGCGGATCTGGGGACAAACCGCCTTCGCCACCGTCACGTTTCAAGCGACCAGTATTCCCGCCCTGGACTTCGTGAGCGGGAGTCAGGCATCGATTACGTCATAATAATGTATAAGGTATTGTGAATCTATTTTATTGTAATTCTTTGTTGATTTCACTACCAATTTTACCTTGTTTCTTGTTAAATCGACGCTCGTAGAGCGATCGTTCAAAAATGAATTTAAAAACTTTACCTCTAATTGGTGAAGTTATTAGAGCCAGTTACTTATTTAAATCCTACCTACTCCTATCGAGGTCATTGATCTGATAGCAATAATAAATAATTTTGTTTCAATCTATTACATGTGGTTCAATCATTACTACCCTGTTTCCTGGTATCAACTTCGTGAGAATATCTAGTATTTTACCTATCGAGTCCTGAGACAAAAGAGTGATTGTTCATTTCCATTTACCGCTAAGCTAACCTCGAGTTAAGACTCATAAAGATATTTTGATTGAGTGTTTGTTTTAATTGACAGTAAACTCAGTTATATAATTTAAAACGAAAAAAGAGTCTGATAGACGTTTGACTTATATCCGTGGGGTTCAAGTTTAATTACCGGTTGTACCCGAAAAAAAAACGTCCTAATCTGTTATACAATTACCCCAGTAAAAATATTCATGTATGCTAGTGCTGTTGCTTATTTACGTGCAATAGTTTTACCATCGTGTGTGATAACTGTGAGTTTCGACCCTACTCCAGTGGTTCACAGTCCGAAGGCTTGATTAATGACGCCGAACATAATGCGGTTTCCTGGTAACGCTCTTCAATTTGTCCGAATCTCCAATTCGGATACGGGGTCGAGTCCATACGAATTAATGAAAAGCGACCAATGTTTTTTATATGTTAAAAGCGTGCTTATAATTTAAATTACTCATTCAAATTTCATTAACGTTATATTTTCTTCTTTAAAATTCACGACGTAAACATAATTAAAATTATTATGGACAAGGAATATGTCTAGTCATAGATCCTGCTAAGCTTCTTTACGTTATGAGATAGCGTAATATTATACATTCTCGTATTTAGTATGGAAGTGAGAACATTGCGTGCTCTGCATATTTATGATGTGCGATAACATATTGTCTGTGCAGTTCTAAATAAAGAAGAAAAATATCCCTCGTCTTGCGTTATGAAGTCTCAGAGGAAATTTCGCACCGCGTTTCCCTTCTAGCGAAAAGTTCTTCCTTGGTAACTAACTATTCTTTGTTTTACAATTTTCCTAATGCGGAGCTAGAACTTAAAAGCTTTCACTGCTTGACGTGGAGATATGTATTTTCATATTATAACTGTTAAGTTTCTAGGACATACTTCCTTCAAAAATTACTTTCGCAACATTCACCTTTATTTTTCAATTTAAATAAAGCTCGTTTAACTTTAATGGGGTATTCACTTCGTAATTACTTTGAAGATTAAAAAAATCACAGAATTAATACTCCCTAAGAGAAGTTCAATTTATTCTTGACAATGATGTCCTCTTTCCGACTACTAGAGACATTGGAATGTAATAGAAACTTTACCACATCTCTGACTGTGGTAATCCAAGGCCTGCTTCTCCTCTTACGTTTGCTGCAAATATGATACATTTTTGGATTTTTTTCCTTAAGAACTCTGATATATAATTAATCACAACTGTGTGATTGTGTGTAGTACATCCTATATCTCATCTTGACTAATTTACGCACAAACGTCGTGTACGTTTACTCGATTACTTATTATCATAAGTTTAATATTTACTTATTTACAAAATATTTAGCTTGACGACATCCGTCACCTAGTTGACATGATGGTCTTCCATTTTCTCTCAGTCTCGATTCCTGATGATACCCATAAATCTATTAACAAAAGGTTTCCAGTGTGGTAAAGAGCTCATCCGGTTACAATATCCGAACGCGCTAGAGGTGAGCGAGTATTTTAGCCTGTCCACTTGCGGTAGTATTTCCAGCACCTTCGACGACGACCTGTGAATTACTTGCCTCGTCCAGTGGTTCTTAATCTAATATTACCAGCGTGAAATAAATATTGTCTCCCGGTTACACTATTCAACATGTCCACATAATAAATTACGATTTGTTGAGGGACTTTATGAATGAATGAAGTACAATTAATGTTGTCCAAGATCTGAAATCAATTTTGATATTTTAAATATCTTTTAAAAAATAATACAGCTCCTGAACGAGGTGAACAACGATATTTATAAGAAAAGTATTGACACAAGACGTGGGTATTTATATTAGCAAATGTATTAAACTGCTTAAAATACAATAACGTATTGCAGCCATCTTTATTTGAAAACAAATGTACAATATTTGATAAGCGCACGACACTTAATGTATAGCTAGCTTAAGGATATTCTTGAGGAAGGACTGGACTTTAGGTAACTTAAGGATATTCAGTATTCAATGTCAATTTCACTCTTTGCTGTTCATAATATAATACATATGAATGAGTTAAAAACAAAGCTCCAAAGACATGATATATTTTTTATCAAATGTATTGCATTAAGCTTTTGTTGTATACAGTACAACCTGGCGGATGTATTGTCATGCTGGAATCATTATTGCTTACCAAAAAATATTCGAGGTGTGAAGTGAAAACTATATTGCTATTTTTAATGGGTTTCGATGGGAATCATCTGCACCGTCGTACAACTATTATCATACAACAACCGGGTCGGAAGACTTGCCAACTAGGTCATATTGGTCTTCAATATAATTATTTACTGAAGAGGTCTATTATAACTGATGACATAAATTTTACTTTTAACTGAAAAATGGAGCTGTAAAAATAGTTAAATTAAAAAATAATTAACACACTTTTGTTGTTGTGATATGATTCATAGATTTGTCTGGCTGAGGCATCTCAAACGCAAGGAAGGAAAAAAAAACTATGGCCTCAAGAAGTCGGTGCCAGACTTATCAGAAGTTAATTAGCTAAATATAAAAAATTGGTAGATTGCACTATTTGTGGCATCTCCATTGCATGAATTACCAGGAGGCATTGAAAAAAAATGCTCTGTAATTAAGTTGATCGCGGAATAGGAATACAAATATAAAACACAACAAATATCAGGCATTTAACGGCATGGATTTGGACTATCGTGTCCTTAGAGTACAATCTGGAGAATCTGTAGTAAACAAAGACAGCAACTGTAATATTCTACAAGACAGTCATGACATATTCTAGATTGTTACGCTGATTATTGCTTAATTCAGTAATTCAATTAATGTTTTTCATGTCTTAAAAAATAATAACAAAATATCCACCACCTACATAACATATTTAGAATGATAAGCCCACCTACTTCAAATGAATATTCAATTTATACATTCCACTTAATTCAGTAGTTCAATTAATATTCAATCGATCAATCAGCGTTACAACATGTAGAAACTTTAAAAATATTGATAAAATTTTCACATACATATTTAAAATGATGAATCAATCTACTTCAAACGAATGTTCAATTTATACATACCACTATGGTTCAAAATTAAGATAGAGTGTGTATGAATGGATACCAGAATTTCGCCAATTTATTTCAAAAAGAGAAATACTATGGAAAGTGGCGAGTTTTATGCGCCATTCATTTACAAATAAAAGCATACTATAAAATCAAAACGCCGAGGATTATTGTCACGGGGAGAGAGATTATTGCTCGGCAATTGCCAGTGCACACTCATGATTGTGTGTGCACTGTGGTTTCAAAAAATTAAAACATTGCTCCTAAAAAAAAAATTAAAAAATAGATTTCTTATATCCTTGGGCAGGAAACTTTTGAACCTAACAACATAGTTTTCACCTTATTTACGAATATTTTTAGACCTTACTCGCAAATATTTTCCCTCCAAACCGGTCAGACACATTTTTTTCTACTGAAGTCTTTAAATTAACTTAACTATTTTAATCAATTCACTGTGATACTAAATATTGTTCCATTTGATATATTGACATTTTAATAAAATAAATAAAACATATTTTTTTATTGGTTTATTTATTTTGTTTTATCAAAACAATGCTTACTACAAAAAAAATGTTTCATTTATTTAATTTGAAATTAATAAACATGACACCACAAATTTAAACAAACGTTTTTTTTTTTAAATTCAATACGTATATTTATTTACTTACTTAATAAATGACACTTAAGTATATTTTTGTTAATAAATTATTTAGTTCAGTTGTTTACTCTTTTTTATGAAGTACTAATAAACTTTGGAAAAAATCAACATTGAAAATAAATAAAAGAAAACAAAAATTCATCACATATTTTTCAGGCATTATGTCCCGAATTCATATTTCATACAAAGTGCTCTAATTCACGGCATAGCATAAACCCCTAGAACAGAGAATATTTCAATTATAAATTCTCTCTTAAATACCCACCCCGTCCGACTCATTAATTATTTTATCTGACCCCAAGATTCATATTTTCCTCCCTTAAAAAGTTTCATAATATTCCATAATGAATCAAAATTTAGGGGAAAAATCGGAAAAGTTACTATTATAATTTTTTATGTTCGAAAAAGTTTATACAAATGATACTTATTATGTTCGGCAAAGTTTACATTATTAAAATAGGTTCAAAGTTTACTTTTGTATTATCCCCTATAAAGTAGAGTTTGTTGCGAATATTTCCTTTTTTATTTCAAATATTTTATTGATCAATTCAATTAGGTAATAAATTTATTAGTTATATACCACCATCCCATTCCTTTTCAGATCGACACACTTCTATATCCACGTACAAAGCATTTAGCTAGTTTAAGTATACATTGCGTCATATATTTATAGAGCTTATAGTATTTACTACGTATTTATCATCTTCAGTTTTGTATTATAATTAACGTTAACAAGGGTGTGGGATGGAAAACACTTGAATTCCTCACGCCCGAGCTTCCTAATCGAGCTACCCTGAAGTCCTCGCGGCCGAGCTACCCCGAAGTCTTCGCGGCCGATCTACCTGTCTATTGGTGGGGTTGTATCTCGATTAGAATGTTACAATATTAGCCTAGGCTGCTGGATAGCTTCTCTCTTAAACGTAGTTACTTTTCCATTTCTTTAAAATATATGTGTTATATCAGGATATATATGTAAAGACTACGTTGCTAGGAATAAACTTATATTTATTTATTATTTACTGAATAGTATTTTAATTCTCATACTCGTTCTTCGTACCTATTCCTAGGTAAAGTTTTTTTCTTCTTCCATTTTTTTTATTTTTTGTCAACTTAATATGTTTTTGACATACTCGTATGTATGTATATACGAGTATGTCAATGGAGCACAAAAATAAAACATATATACTCGTACGAGTAAACTCGAACTGGGCAGTCTCAAAGTCTGCTAAGATGAAATTCCGTAAAAGTATTTTAGTGTCAACTTTGACGATTGATGGGAGTGAAACACGGATGTGGAAAATTACTGTTAGAAGCCGAATAAACGCTGCAGAAATGCGTGCATTGAGAAGAATACATAGGTAGACAATGTACAACAGAATACGGAATAAAGAGATTAGAGATGCAATGTGAACTAAAGGTTAATGTGTTGAGTAAGATGAAGAATACCAAGCTGACATGATTTGGGCATGTGTACCGAATGAATGAAGTATGATTGTATGGTTTGATCAAGTAATGGGAGTATGATTGTATGGTTGGATCAAGTGATGGGAGTATGATTGTATGGTTGGATCAAGAAAATGATATTTTGAAAGAAAGTAACGTTCCGAGCCCGATCAATCGTAGAAATTTTATAAGGTGTATGGATGTAGAGGGGATAGAAAAGTTTGGTACTAGGCCCTCTCTGCCTACCCTTACAGAGAAACGACGTGATCGTATATATTAATGTATGTTTATATTTTTAGTCGTTCACAACTCATTCTCTCAATATAGTTTTTTTTTTTATATAGTCGATATGTAATGCGGAGTATCATTATGCAACCTTTTTTGTTTACGTGTTCGCAAAGAAACTCGTTATTTTTGTTGTATGTGGGGGGGGGGGCACAAGTATACATTTTTTGTTGTTTATATTAGAATATGAGTAATTATTTACTAACGAATTTGTTTTTGCGTGTATTGATGTAAATGTGCAAAATGTTGCACTTCAGCAACCATCTAGTCTTGAGAGATCAAACTTCAAGTTCCGATGGCAAAGAGATGAAATTTCCAAACGATCGGCAGATTTAATCTGCTGCAGTCTTTTGTTAGGATCAAAAGCGCTATACAAATTTATGATAATTTGCATATTATTTACTGAAACACATAACTTAAGGTGTAAAATCGGTCTACGATCGAGTCAGTCTAGAAATGAATCTGCCAGAAATCCTTACCGTTAGACCACGGCCAGCAAAAGGGGGTATTTTGAACATATTTAATTAAAAGTCAACAATTCTTCTCTAAGTTCTGCTACGTTAAGAACTGTTTTGTATTTATTTTTTTAAACAAATGAAAGCCCCCTATTAAGCACGTGTTTGGTTTTGCGCGACAAATTGTCGCTTCGGATGCATTATCACATTATTACGGAAAAAGTGTTATATGATGCATTATCACATTATTATACAGAATAAAGTTAAGAAAAAATAAGTTTAAGTTATTTCAAAATATTTTTGTTAGTTGTTCATCTCTCGCATACCCCTTGGGAGCTACCGCGTGCAGCCAGGGGTATGCGTACACCCAGTTGAATAACGCTGTAGAGATTTCCATATTTATGGTTGCCCCAAAAGAGATATTTTTTGTATAACACTTTTGTTATAAACAGTACAACCTAGTGGGCTTATTGTCATATGATAATATCTTCCAACCGTCCATAAATATGTTAACGAGGTCTTAAATGATAAACAGGCTGCAATGATTTTTTTAAACTGGGTTCCAACGAGAATTTAAACGAACCCGCTACCTACGGGTTGGGATACAAACGTCTTACCAATTAACCACCGATGAATAGTTTCATTGTTACTTGACTAAAAATATATTATTTCTATCCCTTCATTTAAATATTCAATTTCTCTCTACATCCTTCCTAGCTCAGGGTTTTTGCATTTGATGCTAACACAGGAATTAATTATTTACATCCAATTTTTTGAAGAAAAATAAAATCTTAACCTAAGATATTTAAATAAATAAATACAGGTTTATTGAAAGCAACATAGTATGTACATAATACATTTAAATATATTTCAAGAACACATTAAAAAGATAAAACATTAAAGAACATAAGCTATCAAAAGGTCTGGGCTCATCTAATAACATCCGCCTGGCCAAGATACACCCCACCAATATAGGGCAAACCCAGCCATGGGGACATCAGATGTTTTTTTCAGCCCACACTCTTGAACATGTAGAATAAGAAGAGAAAAAAAAACACAAAAAATAAATAGATGACAAAAAAATACATTCAAGAGAGAAGACATTAAAAGGTCCGGGCTCATCCCACAAACATTCCCCCGGCCGAGATACACCCCCCCAATGTAGGGCGAGTCCCACCGCAAGGGCATCGGAGGGCTTCCAGCCCATACCCCCGAACGAACTTAAGTGACTTCGAATATATGTGTATGTTCTCATCATTTGTAATGTTATCACATCTTGTATTTTTCACGCAATTGGGCTTAACCTGTTTTGAGAAAATAAATAAATAAATATCACTCCGCTATACTATACATATTAAAATTGAATCTCATGCAAAAATTAAACAACCCGAATTCAACCATTTCTCAAGTTACCGAGATAAAATCACACCTCACTTTGCATGGGCTAGTCTGGGGAAATATATTAAGACATTTCACATTGTACTATAAATAAACACAAATAATTTGCTTTATGTGTTGCTTTATATATATATAAACGTTCATTAATCTCTTAGGTAGAGCCTTACGAAAGGCCGCATCAGGTTTAATCTGCCGATCGTCATAGAAATTTGATCCTCTTATCATCGGAACTTTAGGTTTGGTATGTAAAGACTGGTTGCTCGTTGGAGTGCAATAGCTTTAGCACATTAAACCAATACACGCACGGGATTGACTACTGTTTTAATCCTTTGATATTTTTGGTATGAAACATAGATGGGTTATCCGAATTATGCACGCTATATTAAGATTTTTCGAAACATTTAAGTCCGCTCTCTAAATGGCGCAATATTTTTGTTTTATTTTAGAATTATTATTCAATTGTTATTTAAAATATGCCTCAGTACTTGAGACACTAAACTAAGATGTTATCCAGAAAATAAATCGTGCACAAAATCTCACTTTGTTCTTTATACAAACTTACAAAATCAATAACATGGCTAAACACCCAGTGGCTCGAGGTATAAAGGATCAGTATGAGAAAGTTATTGAATGAGCTAGAATATAATATATAAGACTATGTCTATCAGTGTAGAACGAATCTTTTATATTCTTAAATAACAATAAAAATAAATGTTAATAAGAATTTTTTTGAATAAGAGTCGAAATCTGTAAAAAAAAATTTTACAATATTGCGACACCGTTGAAAAAAGCAACGTATTTTGTCTTTGCCTTGAAAACTTCCTCTATAAGGCCTAAGGTTGATGAAACTATAAGACCCGGCAAGCGCAAATTCGTGTAATAGAGTTAACCCGCATGTTAGTATCATGTTCCGAGATTTACTGGTGAGGCCGCACAGTTATTTATTACGGTACAATTTGAGAGATTCTCAACGCTGAAGAATGCATCGCAGCGTTATAATATATTTTCCAAAATTTACAACCTATCTCCTACTATGGCTAGAGATACTTCTACTTAGTAGAAACTTATCTTTAAAAAAAAAAAAATATATATATATATATATATATATATATATATATATATATATATATATATATATATATATATATATATATATATATATATATATATATATATATATATATATATATATATATATATATATATATATATAAATTACAAATAAGAAGTTGTCAATATTTACTAAAATAAGTTGATGAGTGCAACATCCCCAGTAAACGAAAAACGCTTTCATTTTGCATTCGACTATGTGAAATAAAATACTTGTATATCAATATCGAAAGCAATCCTTTTTTGAAGAGGTAAAGCTCTTCTAGCAGGCATAACAATAGGTAAACCTTTTTTGCCGAATGTTAGTTTATATAGTGTATTTATTGACTAGATCATTTTAAGAGAAGCAAACTTGAGCCCAATATTATGGTATACAAACGAATATTAGAGATGGTCAAAATTGATGAAAGTTAGATTTATTCTGAAATAACTCGATAGTTGCGTAGAAAGTGTAAGAAAATAATAAAGAAACGAATGAATATTATGGATTAAAATAAGTTGATGTAATATAGAAAGAGGAAAAAAGAAGCATTGAGATGATTTGGCCACGCTGAAAGAATAATATTGAAAGATATACGAAAAAATATATTTGAGTAGTAAAAAAATTTTAAGTGAAAAAACTCAAGAAAAAAAAGTATGGTCAAATTAGATGAATAGTGAAAGAGGAAAAAATGAAATTAGTTGGTATCTCAATAATCAATTTATTTATTAATAAATGTTTAAATTAAAATTTTTAAATATCAGTTTTATTTATTTGATATTTCTACAATGAAATTGAAAAAAATTACAATTCGAAACACTTCAAGTAGAGATTGTGGAAGGAACCATTTCCTGTAATAATTCATATTTGGCCATAACAATTACGCCATATATAACAAGCACGGACCATTTAATGAACCAAGTAATCGCTGGTTTCTATTTACGGGAAACGCCATAGGCGAGCTCCCATAATGCACTTGAGAACTTGAATTAATTCCAACCCAATTAGTTGCTACCACACTTCGCTGCACTGCACTGTGCTGAACATCTCACTCAAATTGTGTTCAATGTCAAACATTAATTTTAGTATTACGAAGCTGTTATTAATTGTTTATACTTCCTACAATTCATTAAATTAATTGATTCATTCATATAGATGTCTTCGAGTTAAAAACCATTAGAGTAACTCACAATTAACCATCGTATGTGATGAGAATTCTACCACACGTCTAGTGCATGCAAATATTATTACCTGACGAAATCTTGAAACAAATTGGGGCCTTCTTTTTTTTAGTAAGATCAAGAACCGTGATCGAAGCCCCCGAGTGGAAGATGAATGTCTTATCAACTAAGTCACGGATGTCAACAATGAAATGACATGACGCAATAGGACATTTATATAAAGAATACTCTTAGCTGAACTATGATAGTTGGGGCATGTCCATAGGCAGTCACCATGGAGAATTTGATAAAAAATAACAGATTAGTAAATGATTTTCGTTTTTAATTTCTTATAATACCAAAACATATTTTTTTATCTAAATTGGCGCATATTGCGCACTCACAATAGTCGACGTTGTTTATTTTAATATCGTCTTGAATATGATGATGAAAACGCGTTTAAAACGGCTTACACGATTTTAATAAACATGTCTTTAAAATTGAATAATGTCTTCTTTTCGCCATATTTCTTTTAAAACATAATTCTAATGTATGAAATTTTAAAGTCTCAAGCTTAATCGTTTACCATGAGAAAGTTTGCTGTTGTAAAATATCTTGTAGGCTTTAACCTGTTATCCCTCCGACACTTCGGCGTAACAGGGCAAGCCACTGATAAAACAACCATGTTTATTAGCACTTTTTTTTTTCAACAACGCGGTTCATGAAAATACCTAGTCAATTTCGATATCATGTTTTCTAGATTCCATGACCCAATATTTCTTTAAATCAAACCATCTGTGCAGTAGATCATTAGCGATAAATGTAAAAATCTTTACATATTTTTCTCCAGATTCCTATTATGCATTTTCTTCATCTTAAAATGTGGTCACAAATTTTATATCAGGTTTTTTCATAAATGTAGGTGCGTTAAAGGACAGAGTCAAGATTTAATCAGATTATTGAAAAATATACTTTTTACCCAAAGAACTTCAGAATCATGTTTATCATATCAAGAATTGATATGCTAAATACGCTTACTAGGCTCCACCTAACTAGACGTATGCCCGTATTATGGCAGGTTGTTTTCAAAACAATATTAATATACATATTAAGAAACATTTATAGAACAGTTACAAAGACAAAAAATCCTATCATAATTAATAAATCTGGTCTGATTTCTGTCAGCCATTTTTAATTTCAGTTTTATATTTAACGTTTTTTTTTATATCTCTTACGGTTTTAGGTAATGCATTAAATGACTAAAGAACCCAAAGTTTTTCTCTTCAAATCTCCATCAGACTTGAATAAACTAATTTTCGGATCTCTATTTCCCGTACCCCATTCCTTGAAATGAGATCAACTAGGTAGATAAACTCATTGACCTCTTCGTATTCTCTTTATGAATCACTGCTTACAAAAATCTCGAATCGGTCCGTGAGAATTACTTTTGCTTCATTTTCTATTTGTTTCAAGTCTAGTTTGCAGCTCATTGTTTTAACTTGATGAAAGAGTTCGACTTAATTATTTTCGTTTATAACCATCATATTTCTCTTAGTATTGTTAAAACTATCACAATAAAATTCTGTAATTTAAATATATCAATATTTGTATTTCTTGTATCTAGCCAATAAAAAAATGTGTTATTTTTCAAACAAACTTGAAAGAACTTTTTTTTTAATAACACATTAAAAAAATGTATATCTACTAACAAATTTAAACAGTATTCTGTCTAAGACAGAGGAGGTTATTCCAAGAATATTGTTCCCAACACGCAAAGCGCTGAGAGATGGGCTAAATTCAATCAATCGTGTCATTCTTGGTACACTATTATATTATATTGCCTTTCTAAACAATTGAGTATGTAACGCTTTACAATTTAGCAAAGGTTAAATTATCCCTTTGATCAACCTTCGCACGGTTACTGACGAGTTTAGACAGTAGCCCGAGAGAACAGGGAGTGTAATATACAATTATAATTGGTATTTTCATAATTGTTTTGGATATAATTATATCATGTTGAAATTATATCCAGTATATCTTGAAAAATAAATAAACAACTTAAGTAAAATAAAATTCACATCCTCCTTCCTTGTCAACACTTATCAATGGGTCTGAACCTAAAGGTTTCTATAGCAGACACAGTTATATCCTGGAAATATTCCGCTAACATTTCTTTCGTCGTATCTTTCTGATCCACTGGAGAGATAATGTCACAAATGTTTCAGTCCTACAACGCTCCAACTATAAACCTATGTCCAAGTATAAACAACTATCACATGTTTAATGCATCTAACCGAATGTGTGATACGAAGTAATAAACAAACCAAGGGTCGGTAAACGGAGGAAGCGCAATAAGGAAAGTCTCTAGAAGCCAATCTTTTTGTGCTGGGTGTCTAAGAACTGAGAGCAGGTGGCTCAGGATCGTAGATTATTGAGAGTTTGGTCTTCTCAAACTGATGGCGCCTCAACAAATAGACGTACGAGGAAGCCAATGTGTTGCGAACATGCACTTGACCAAAAAGCTCTGTGGTATCCACATGTCGGTGACTTATGTGCTAGAGAATGCACCTCTAGGAGTTGACTATCCTCTCACACAATCTTCGCGGTAGACTAGCATGAGATCAACGTTGGAATAGCGAGGGAATCCTCAACTACGAGGTTCAGTAACGACGACGAATACAATAAAACACAATCCATGTCCCAATATATTGATCAACAATGTAAAATAACGAGTCGTCATTGATATGTGATAAATGTTTTTTTTTAATAAACAAGGATTAGAAAAGTGAGGTAAAAGGAACCTAAAAAGGTATTTTGAGACTTTTGAAGATTTTTTATGCATGTCAAAAAAGATAAAGCACTTCTAACGGACCAATTTTATATAAAATTCCTAGTGAGTCAGTCATTTCCATGTCTGGACCATCAAACATTAGCTGTGCTGTGTTTCCAGTAGGAGGCAACAGATATCGATCTATCATTTAAATAAATCAGGTTCTGCCCAAAGCATGTAGTTCTGATGTCCAATCAAACCAGCATGTCTTGTGAGTCCTATACATTTCCACAATTACATTCGGTGCTACTATCATTTAAGAAACTCAATACCTCAATGTTAACCTTGCATCTAGTCACCCCTACTCGGAATATATTCAGTTCTCTCCAAAAAGGCCGAGTCAGTTGGTTTCCAGGTGTCATCTTTTCCGAGTGTTCTATCCAGTTGTCAAGTGTTTTTTTTTCTTTTTACCCCAAAAACGCGCTTTATCAGGAGGAATGGTCAGTTCTAGCGCATTCTTCATGAAACTATTCCTAGATTTCAATCTCAATATTTCTGTTTGGTCAACATACAAAGGGCTAATAACTTCTGCACTTATAACTTATCAGCAGGTTTAAAGTAACATCTGAGAATTATGAAAGACAAACATTTATGAATATATTTTTCATAAATGTTTGTCTTGTAAATGTTTGTCTTTACCTTTCCCTTCTTGTGCTAAAAAATCCGCATCAATACACTTGTAAAAATGAGCTATTTAAAATCGGAAAAATAAGAATATCCATAGCCAATCGCTTAAATTAATAAATTTTTGAAGTCAAAAGTGATAAAAATTGAAATTTAATTGCTGAAAACATGAAAAAACCATCGGCCGAGGTTCACAAAACGGGCGAAGAGTGCTACTGGCGGTAAGTGCTAATTATTACGGGCGATATTAAAGTTTTTAAAGGAATTTGTACAAATTTCACATCACAGGGAAGGAAGGGTTAAACACTTCGTTGTTTAATGTGCAAGAAATAAAAAACAAGATTAAAAAAAATAGTCATTGTTTTTTTTAAATCTAGAATCACAATATAACGATAAACCTTTTATCTCGTAGAAGAGTTTAAAAACTTCACATGGTGACGATAATTCTAGTTTATTTTTGTTACATAATGTAAATAGTTAAGTGTTGCTGAAGTTTGTTGTATAAGTTCTGGTATACAAAAAACTCGATCGAAACACATAACAGAGTATCTAAGAAGGCATCTGACAACATACTCGTGTTCCTGTATACTTGTATCTCAAGTACAAACTTCTGAAACACATTTGAATAATGCTCAATTTGAAACTCTCAAGACAATCAAACAAATAATCTGAAGTAAGTAGAGAAAATGTATTTTCAAGTGAGTCAATGATACAATGCGAAATATTGTGGGTAAATGACCTACTGATCAAACGTTTGAAAATTCAGGATTGCGATCCTTATTTCAAGTCTGCTTTATGTGTTTTTATTGTATACATTATTTTCTTGAGTAAAACAACCTACTATAACATCAAGGTTTATCTGGACATATATCTCTCTTGCTTGACTCCAGATTCCCAAGAAATATCCTCTTTATGAGCTAACGGAGGGCGAAAAAAATTGCGAATCGTTTTCCTTATCATATCTCCAATTGTATTGCGAGTGGTGTATCAATAAATGAAAGAAAGCGATATGAAAACATTAGAAATGTTTATGTTAATTAAATGGTTGTTTTAAATAAGACAAAGAAAGGATCTTTAAGATTGTTTGGACATGTGGAGAGAATGAATGTCGAAAGAGTTAATAAGAAAGTATACACGTCAGAAGTGAAAAGTGTGCATGTAAGAGGTATACCGAAAAAAACGTAGTAAGATCAAGTGGACAAGATTTTGAATGAAAAAAAGTAAGAAATATTAATAATAAAATATTGTATACGATGAACTATATGAATATGGAGAAGGCAAAAGTTGTACTCTTGGATGAAAAAGCTTTGAGATATTTTCTCTCTGTATACCTACATCACACGGGAAACGTTATTATGATATTGTATAAACGTAGGAATGGAACCTCGGATGGAAGATTGCCTACTAGGTCATATAAGATTTTAACAACGTTGACGCAAAACTATGTACGAGTATTTATATCAATCTACTTAGTCATTCATTTTTTAAATTAAAAATATAAACTGACATACTTGGAAAGAAATACGTTTAAATTATTTAAAACTCAAGTTTTATAAAATATATATAAATATGCTTATAAAATATACGAACTCTACAAATATATATAAATACAGTCAATACACGAGTATGAGCGTTGTTTTAATGAAATTGGAACGATTGTTTTTAACTAACAATATTATCAGACCGTCTCACTATTGGGGTAGACAAAGAAGAAAGCGTCAGACATCCCTATTGGGGTGGACAGAGGAGAAACCGCCAGACATCCCTATTGGGGTAGACAGGGGAGAAACCGCCAGGCATCCCTATTGGGGTAAACAGAGGAGAAACCGCCAGACATCCCTATTGGGGTAGACAGAAGAGAAACCACCAGAAATCCCAATTGAGGTAGACAGAGGAGAAACCGCCAGACATCCAATTTGGGGTAAACAGAAGAGAAACCGCCAGACATCCCTATTGGGTTAAACAGAGGAGACACCATCAGACATCTGTCACACCTTTTCCTATTTTTTAGAATAATATAATGTACACATTTAAATACATAAATCAATTATAACACATTACAATCTTACCAGATGTGACGCGGCTCAGGTCAGCGGCTTCTAAAGAGGCAAGTACTTTTTGATCTCAGGAGTTCGTTGGGTTATTTGTACTCTGAGTAACTCTCTCTCAATTCTTTTACCAGGACAAGGGGGACAATTAAAAGAATTATAAGTTTAAAAACAAGGAGTTTATTATATATAAATGGATTAACTAAAAAAAACCTTGAGCGTAGCCCAAGGAAAAAAAGTTTTAAATTCGGTTCCCGAATCAGTGGCTCGAAGGTTGTGTTGTGATAATTAAAAAAAAAGGGGTTTACAATAGCAATTTTCTAAGGAAAGCCAGGGCAGAAGGTCCCGTCACGAAATCCAGCATTAAATACAAGTAAAGAATATTCACCCAAAATTGAAGATGGCGTCTTGAAGCGTCCATGTATACGGCAGAGAAAATGCAGCTAGAAATACTGGTAGCTATCAGCCTGAAGAAGAGCGCAGGTCGTATTCAGCGTGAGGAGCGTGAAGGAGATCCGTACACCACAGGGTCCCGAAAGCAAAAGAGGCTGGGGACTCGTATGGCTCCCCTTTTAAAGACAATCGCGAGAGA
Source organism: Odontocerum albicorne (assembly GCA_949825065.1). NCBI lineage: Eukaryota > Metazoa > Arthropoda > Insecta > Trichoptera > Odontoceridae > Odontocerum > Odontocerum albicorne. The sequence continues at coordinate 12,721,167 of OX463854.1, read as the reverse complement.
AGGGAGAATTATTTCCATCTCCCTTAGTAATACAAGTGGCGGCAAATGTAAAGACGTGGAACTAAAACGCACGTGGCGACAAATATGTCCAGAACGACGAAATAACTCGCGCCAGGTATAACATTCTAGAAGGAAGCCTTCTCAGAATCATACCTGGGTGTTCCGGATAACAAACGGTGTTTTGAAACTTCGGCAGAAGGATTAAGAGGTTTTATTACCTTTTTGTATTTTAAAATATTCCAGTATTTTATGATATATTATTTTTACATTTTCAAAACGACCACATGGTCAGTCATCGGTCTGACCACGTGATTTATAAAACATGACATGTCGAGAATTTACAATATCGAGGACGTATACTATGCAATTTATCCTGAATGCCTTTTAGAGGATTTATTTCATTTTACATCGCGATAATTTCGCCCTCTATTTAACTGTGTTTCTAAATAAAAATATAGTCCTCACACCCCCATCCCAAGTTACCGAAAGAAACAAAAAAAACAAACAAAAAAAAATTATTTTCCGTATATCATAGACGCATCAGTCCGAGGGATATTTCTAAGGAGCGAGGGGTGTATGTACCCCTCACCGGATACGGTTTCGTGGCCGATTTATCTCTAGTCAGCATTCGCCCTTAGGTGTAGTCTTAATTGGTGTAAGACCGACCACGAGGAGAGGGAACCACGTAAAACCTCTCCTTGACTAGGATCCTAAACAATTTAACATCAACACATAGCCGATTACACATGAGTGGGGAACAATCCTCCCCAACTCCTTACAAAAAAAAACATTAAACAATGGTACAAGGGTTACAGAAAATTGATACAATAATAATATAATCAAAACACACAAAAAAACAAGAAATTATAATAATACTCTACAATATCTGGTAATACAAGCAATGAAAAATATTTAACAGCATGGTCAACTAACAATCAAATGTTGACCAAGAAGGAAACAACTCAGCTTAGCCATTCTCTCATTACAATATTCTGAGAAATGGACACACCTTAACCAAAATAATAAAAAAAACACTGCAGCACTTTCCCCAAAGGCTGACTTTAGTGAGTTCACTGCGGGTCACTGGTTAACCTATGAACCAGCTGATCTCCAAAGGTGATTCCTAAAATTCTTCCTTTTCAATGCTGATTTCGTCCAACCAACTACCCACACGGCTAAAAAAAAACTATAACCCCACCTTCATTGATACACTAAAGACATTATTTCACAACACAACCCTTCCTTTGCCTTTCATTAGTCCACACAGTCGGGAAACCGATAAATTTTAAAGCGGCCCCCATCACGGGCGCTTTCCACAATACGACCACCCCTGGCACACAGCACAGGACGGTCCGAACTTCCGGCCACTTCCAGGCGTAATGATAACAACAATAATAACATTAATTTCGCAAGCCAATATTTATCTTTTATAAATATCAAGAGGTTCACACAGAACCTTACACGTCGAACTTCATATATCCTATAGTTCACACAGAACTCTCTTCTAGGACTTATATCTCCTCAAATTCACACAGAACTTATTCCCTGAGACATCTCTCTCCTTTCTCATTTTATTTCTTTAGAATCTCGCGACCGATTCCCCACTGGGGCCAACAGGGACTTTTAAAGACATGAAAACAAAAATAAAACCCAATTGCCCTGCAGCCCGCGAGGAACCCCCGAGACCATCTACAGGAGCACACTACCTGTGTGTGGACCCTATAAACAGGGCCGCTCCCTCCAGTACTGACCCACCCTTGGATGAGGCAATACTTTTCTAGAAAGTCACTCTATTCCTTAACTAGTGATTCCGAGCAATCTTTGTTTCGCTCCATCATCATCGAAGGAGATAGCCTTACCGCCTAGAACCCGACCATATTTAAACCTTTCAAAAGCTCCGGAGTTATTTATGAGGGCGGATAATGGGGATACCGCCTCGGGAGCCATGGCACCGGTGCCTTTGACAAGTTCATCTCCGTATACTGAGTTTGGGGTTCCCCGTCCTCATGTTCCACTTCCGTCGCCGCAATGGAATATAAACTTCTCCTGTTGGCCAGTTGATCCATATACCGGAACAGGTTGCGTAAGGGAATTTTTGTCGCGTTTGGAAGAATTGGCTTGTGCCAGAGGTGTCCATGTAAACGCGCTTCCGTCGGTCTTACCAGAGTTTTTACGTAACGGAGCATTAACCTTCTTTAGGAGTAAGGTTAATATATTTAAGGATTAGAACACAGTAACGAAACTTTTCCTAGAAAAGTATGAGTCGGAAGACTTTATGACTGAGCGCAGGATAGATATTTGGGCCTCCATACAGAAACCAGGCGAATCATCTACGGATTTTGTTTCGAGAGTCCAGAACTTGAATCAGTCTTTGGAACCCCCCTTGACTGACAAGGAATTATTACAGGTGTTAAGACGCGGGTTACATCATAAATACTGTTCAGTTCTTGTCAGCTCTCAACCATCTTCGGTTGACCAGTTGGAAAAATTGTGCTTGGCCTTCGACCTAATGAATAGGGACGAGGGAAAGTCTCCTCGTTCTGCTCCCTTTTTCTCAAGAATGGGTGCTCGGTTGTCACCGGTATCTTACACCTCAAATACTGAGGAACCGTTACCAAAAAGGTGTTACTTGTGTCGACTTCCTAATCACATCGCGCGTAATTGCCCCAGCCGGCCACGTTTTAGGAAGGGACCCGTACGGACGGCTACCAACCTTTGGAAGGCTAGAGCCGTACCGTCTCGACAGTTGGCTTTGTTACCGGATACGTCAAGACCGCCTCCGTTTATTAACGCTCCAAAAAACCGGTAGGGCACCAACCCGATTCAGTTACGTCGGATTTACCGGGTTGGTCGCGTCACTCAGCTTTTAAGGAGTTGTTCCCCTTTGTAAATTTTGTTGAGATTACTAATGCTAGGGACGAGCGACCCTACCTACACTGTTATATTCAGGATTTGCCATTTAGGGCTTTGCTCGACTCAGGCGCGTCGGTTAACGTAATTGGTGGAGAACTTTTTAGAAAATTTGAGAATCAATATTGTCCGTCTCTACTTTGCGAGGGAATCGTGCATACGGCGGGTAGTCAGGGACACCGTGTGCTGGATTCCGTACAGTTACCTTTATGCTACGATGACCAGACCGTTTGGGCGGAATTTCTAATAGTTCCTTCATTGGAGGAGTGCCTGATTTTGGGTACTCCTTTCTTAAAGCATTCGGGCCTTACCCCGAATCTCTTTCCTTCTTCTAGTTCAGAAAAATTGTCTTTGAGACCCGTTGTGTCCGAAATAGGAATTAAGTCTTTAAAGCCTTCATCCTTGACATCGGCTGCAGATTTGTCTATCGAACAAAATGTGCAGTTGAACCTTTTGATTGCGGACTTCGATAGTGTCGCATTTGAAAGGGTGGGACTGGGTCGTACCACATTGGTCAACCACGTTATCGATACCGGCAGCCATTCACCAGTAAAACAGAGACCTTACCATCTGTCGCACATCCGCGATTCTTGATCTTCGAGCTCGACGAAATGCTCGAATTAGGAGTGGTTGAGCCGTCGCGCAGCGCCTGGCTAAATAATGCGTTTATCGTTCCGAAAAAGGACGGTTCAGCTCGATTCGTGTTGGACCAGCGTACATTGAACTCCGTTACGAATTCAGATTCGTACCGTTTGCTAAATATTAATAGAATTTTAGACAATTTACGGGATACCCGATTGTCGTAAAGACATGGAACTAAAACGCACGTGGCGACAAATATGTCCAGAACGACGAGATAATCCGCGCCAGGTATAACATTCCAGAAGGAAGCCTTCTCAGAATCATACCTGGGTGTCCCGGATAACAAACGGTGTTTTGAAACTTCAGCAGAAGGATTAAGAGGTTTTATTACCTTTTTGTATTTTAAAATATTCCAGTATTTTATGATATTTTATTTTTATATTTTCAAAACGACCACATGGTCAGTCATCGGTCTGACCACGTGATTTATAAAACATGACATGTCGAGAATTTACAATATCGAGGACGTATACTATGCAATTTATCCTGAATGCCTTTTAGAGGATTTATTTCATTTAACATCGCGATAATTTCGCCCTCTATTTAACTGTGTTTCTAAATAAAAATATAGTCCTCACACATCCCTATTGGGGTAAACAGAGGAGAAACCATCAGACATCCCTACTGGGGTAAACAGAGAAGAAACCATCAGACATCCCTATTGGGGTAGACAGAGGAGAAACCGCCAGACATCCCTATTGGGGTAAACAGAGGAGAAACCATCAGACATCCCTATTGGGGTAAACAGAGGAGAAACCACCAGACATCCCTATTGGGGTAGACAGAGGAGAATCCATCAGACATCCTTATTGGGGTAGACAGAGGAGAAACCGCCAGACATCCCTATTAGGGTAGACAGAGGAGAAAACGCCACACATCCCTATTGGGGTAAACAGAGGAGAAATCATCAGACATCCCTATTTGGGTAGACAGAGGAGAAAACGCCAGACATCCCTATTGGGGTAAACAGAGGAGAAACCGCCAGACATCCCTATTGGGGTAGACAGAGGAGAAACCGCCAGATATCCCTATTGGGGTAAACAGAGGAGAAACCATCAGTCATCCCTATTGGGGTAAACAGAGGAGAAACCACCAGATATCCCTATTGGGGTAGACAGAGGAGAAACCATCAGACTTCCCTATTGGGGTAAACAGAGGAGAATCCATCAGACATCCTTATTGGGGTAAACAGAGGAGAAACCGCCAGACATCCCTATTGGGGTAGACAGAGGAGAAAACGCCACACATCCCTATTGGGGTAAACAGAGGAGAAATCATCAGACATCCCTATTTGGGTAGACAGAGGAGAAAACGCCAGACATTCCTATTGGGGTAAACAGAGGAGAAACCGCCAGACATCTCTATTGGGGTAGACAGAGGAGAAACCGCCAGACATCCCTATTGGGGTAAACAGAGGATAAACCATCAGACATCCCTATTGGGGTAAACAGAGGAGAAACCACCAGACATCCCTATCGGGGTAAACAGAGGAGAATCCATCAGACATCCTTATTGGGGTAGACAGAGGAGAAACCGCCAGACATCCCTATTGGGGTAGACAGAGGAGAAAACGCCACACATCCCTATTGGGGTAGACAGAGGAGAAACCGCCAGACATCCCTATTGGGGTAGACAGAGGAGAAACCGCCACACATCCCTATTGGGGTAAACAGAGGAGAAATCATCAGACATCCCTATTTGGGTAGACAGAGGAGAAAACGCCAGACATCCCTATTGGGGTAAACAGAGGAGAAACCGCCAGACACCCCTATTGGGGTAGACAGAGGAGAAACCGCCAGACATCCCTATTGGGGTAAACAGAGGAGAAACCATCAGACATCCCTTTTGGGGTAAACAGAGGAGAAACCACCAGACATCCCTATTGGGATAGACAGAGGAGAAACCATCAGACATCCCTATTGGGGTAAACAGAGGAGAATCCATCAAACATCCTTATTGGGGTAAACAGAGGAGAAACCGCCAGACATCTCTATTGGGGTAAATAGAGGAGAAACCATCAGATATCCCTATTGAGGTAGACAGAGGAGAAACCGCCAGACATCCCTATTGAGGTAAACAGAGGAGAAATCATCAGACATCCCTATTTGGGTAGACAGAGGAGAAAACGCCAGACATCCCTATTGGGGTAAACAGAGGAGAAACCGCCAGACATCTCTATTGGGGTAAATAGAGGAGAAACCATCAGACATCCCTATTGAGGTAGACAGAGGAGAAACCGCCAGACATCCCTATAGGGGTAAACAGAGGATAAATCATCAGACATCCCTATTGGGGTAGACAGAGGAGAAACCGCCAGACATCCCTATTGGGGTAAACAGAGGAGAAACCACCAGACATCCCTATTGGGGTAGACAGAGGAGAAACCGCCAGACATCCCAATTGGGGTAGACAGAGTAGAAACCATCAGATATCCCAATTGGGGTAGACAGAGAAGAAAGCGCCAGACATCCCTATTGTGACGCACATCTTTCCTCTTTTCTACATCCACACACTTTCTCATACAGCTCCCACGATTTCTCATTTTTTTTAAATTTCTTACTGTCGTAACACCATACGCCTTATCTAACAATCATTTTCTTGGACCTAATTTACCATGTCTTCCACTCATTTGCAGCATATATTTGTTTTGTTAGTTTCTCTCTCTTCGTTCCTTCATTCCACGTCCCGAAACTCTCTCACAGTGGTTTTCTTCATCTTACTCATCACTTTTTTTTTAAATTCTTATATTGCTGCTTTACTCTTTCAATGTATTGTGTCGGGTTTTTTTTTATGTGTGAACATCATTTCCCATTTGTCATTTTACTTTTATAATATTAGGATTCCTTTGAGGCTTTTCTTTTTTTCGTTCTTGCTGACAGTTAACCTGAGGTGGTATATGTGGGTTTACTTTTTATTATGTTTTCTACCATACGTTTTTTTGTTTTTTAAGCTAGATATGTGGAGGTGTGGGCTGGAAGCCCCCCCGATGTCCTTGCGATCGGGCTCGCTCTACATTGGTGGGGTGTATCTCGGTCGGGGGAAAGTTTGTGGGATGAGCCCGAACCTTTTAATGTCTTCTCTCTTGGATGTATTTTTGTTATCTATTTATTATGTGTTTTTTTCTCTTCTTATTCAACATGTTCAAGAGTGTGGGCTGAAAAACATCTGGTTTCCCCGTGGCTGGGCTCGCCCTATATTGGTGGGGTGTATCTTGGCCGGGGGGATGCTATTAGATGAGCCCAGACCTTTTGATAGCTTCTGTTTTTTAATGTATTCTCTTTTTAATGTGTTCTTGAAATATATCTAAATGTATTATGTACATACTTTGTTGCTATCAATAAACCTGTATTTATTTATTTATTTATCAGTCTTGAGTTCACATTCCTCCATAATTACATCGCTCCGTAATTTGTCATATATTGTCACCCCATTAATTTAAGTGCACGTATTTCTATACCATTTATTTGACTATTTTCAGTCTTGTTTTACGTCAACTATTTGTCTATTTTCAGTCTTGTTTTACGGTGGCGGGATAGTTAAGATTATACAAGCATTATACAATAGAGACAGTATGTGAATTTGGCGTTTATGGTATATGTTTGAAATATACATGTTTTCAAACTCCATTGACGTTTCCCATCGCTACACGCCATTCGATATCCCTCAAAACTTTTACATCATCTGAAAAAATACTACCTAAATAACAGACATCTTCAACTTACTCTTGTCTTTCATTACTCACCCATATATCGCTCATTTCAATTACTCAATTAAATATAACTCAAAATAAAAAACAAGTTGAATCTTTTAAAATAAACATAATCATAAAAACCTTTGATATTTTTGCCATCTCAAAAACGAATATCTCAGTTTTGCAAATCATTAACCTTAATGGCCTCTTGGCTTTCACCCGAGAGTTTCACTTCCGTTTACTGATGGTCTCGAAAAAAAAATGGGCCCCAGTTTGGTAAAAAAGTTCGTCTGGTAACAATAATCGTACCAGTGTACGTGTGCCAGTATTGTTAACTCTTCAAATGAGGTATTTTTATCAAAATTTGAAATAAATCGTGAGTTTCTACTGCAGATGCCTACTGCAGTTGTTCAAAACCCAAAGGTTCGATTATTGGGACCTAAGACTCTATTGTTTCTAAGCCACGCTCTTGAATATGTCCGAATCATTAATTATTATATAATATAAAGGTTATTGTTATGTTATACTCTTGTGTTATATACAGTACTAAAATACTTAAATCAACAACCAGATATGAATCCTTTTTTGATCTGTTTTTCCACGGAAATAGAACCCATAATCTTCGAGCTGCAAAACCAAGTTTAAGAGATAATTAAAAGTAACATTCCAAAGAAAAAAAGAAAAAAAAACCAGCTAAATAAAGGAATGCTTTTTTAACATTCCTTTCCCAAACGAAAGAGACACAATGTTACTTATAAAAGTTATTTATGTCTCACAAAGCTACAGACCAATTCACGTTCCTTTGAAACCGTTCAATAAAACCTTTAAGTCTTCCGAATATTTGATGGAAGTATAAGTTATGTATTGAGAGAAACGATAGCGTTGGTGAATTTAACGTTCGACATTGAAGTCTGATTGAATATTCATACCAAACCAGGAAATGACTTGTCAGGGTTAAATGTCTCCCCTATTTTATGGACCCCATTCGCGGCGGGTTTATATTCGTTTTCCTTTGAAGCACTAGGGGAGAGTTTTCCGATTGCAAATTTTTATCGGAGATCTTTTGATTCACAAAAATATTATTTGCTGACAACCGGGACTGAAAGACAAACATCACAGAAAGAAATATTTCGACTTCTTAATTTTTAAGTTGTACGTTAGCCGCGTTTTAAAATTTTAACAAACGTAACATATGTTATAAGCAAACTTTTTAAAAAGACGTTTATTATTACTAGATTTTGTTTAGTTTTTCATTTTAACTGAATTAAAATTAAACAATTAGTTAACTTACTTCTGGGAACTTAATTTTAACAATTATTATGTCTGCGCTTAATATATAAGATATATTGATTATTAAAATTAAAGGTGGTTGCTTACTTGTTAACCTTGACATGTGTAACATCAACAATGGAGGATGTAACGGTGAGGTGAAAATAATAAATGAAATGAAAATGCCTACTAACTTGTCAACCGAGTTCTAAACAAGAATTGTATGGAAGTGGTAACAAACTTGTTCACATAGACTCATGTAAAACCAACAATGGAGGATGTGAAACTGAGGTCAAAACAAGAATCCAAATGGAAGTGGTAACAAACTTGTTCACCTAGACTCGTGTAAAACCAAAAATGAATGTTGTGAAACTGAGGTCAAAAGAAGTATCCAAATGAAAGTGGCAACTAGCTTGTTAACCTTGTTTCATGTAAAACCAACAATGGAGGATGTGACAGTGAGGTCACAAGAAGAATCCAAATAAAAGTGGCGACTAACTTGTTAACCTTGTCTCATGTGAAACCAACAATGGAGGATATGACAGTGATGTCAAAAGAAGAATCCAAATGAAAGTGGCAACTAACTTGTTAACTTTGTTTCATGTAAAACCAACAATGGAGGATGTGACAGTGAGGTCAAAAGAAGAATCCAAACGAAAGTAGCCACTAGCTTGTTAACCTTGTCTCATGTAAAACCAACAATTGAGGATGTGACAGTGAGGTCAAAAGAAGAATCCAAATGAAAGTGGCAACTAACTTGTTAACCTTGTCTCATGTAAAACCAACAAACGCCTCCGAGCTCTCTTTTTCTTTTTTATAATCTTTAACTTCGTGACTTTTTCACGTATTGACTTCTAAATTTTTTAAATTTTTATAGCACTGTAGACACCTTTATAGTTTTCGTCATCAATAAATATTCAACATTACGTCAAAAAAATTTTTATTCACCAGTATCTTGAATTGGCCAATCATATAAAAACTCTAAGATTTTTAAAAATATTATTAATTTCATATTTGTACTATATATTCTTAAAATGCCCAGCATCTTTGGCGAATGAGTCGTTTGTGTCATCTTCTTTGATACCACATAGTCTTAATATCTACAGTAAGCATGAATTTTTTTGTAAATTCAATAACTTTTTTTATTTTACTTTTTAAAGTTAAACTTGAAAAATTCGTTTTCCAAAAGATCTCTACAAATATAGGAAATTTATTTTGAGTAATTACTGTGCAGAAACATTCAAGAATGTATTTTCTATAGTTTTACTACTATTACTAAAAATAAGTGTTAAAAAAATAACAGTACAGGTATTCGTCGACTTACGACCGCACTCGGTTCCGATAAACAGGTCGTAAGTTGATCTGGTCGTAAGTCGGCTTATGCAATAATTTCCGTACATATTTTCTATGTTCTTGTTATAATTAGTGTATCACCAATCGGGTTTCTCTATGGTTTCTTTTTTATTATTCGAGTTTGTCTTTGTTTTCTTTATCATATCATATCAGCATGCAGCTGATATTCGAATATCTTTACGTATTGCTTTGTTTTTTTTATTTTAACATTTGTTAGGATTAAGTAAAAAATTATGTTTCAGTAAAATTGGTTAAATATTATATTAATAAAACATATGAATACAGGTGTTTGTTATACAAACAAACTTTTTACTGGCCGCTTGTTTATTTTTTTTGCATAAACATGGTGAGCTTTGTCTGGATCGTTTGTTTCTTCTTCTAACTGACCGCGACGCGCACATGCACATAGTAATACAATATGTAGCGTACATGGACTGCTAGCGCCATGCTTAGCGCAGGCGGAAAACCGGTCGTAAGTCGCATAGGTCGTAAGTCGACGACTTACTGTAGTATGAAGACTCATTGGTGTGTAAATTATGAAATGCGGTGTGAATATTTGTGAGCGCTTTTTCAATATCTGACTTGATTTCTGCAAGTATTTCATTTTCTTACACTTCAAATTATTTAAACTACTTTAAATACTATGTTCACCATTAAAGTACTGCCAAGAGTACATTATTTAGTTAAATGCGTTTTACTTATCCAAAAATGTTCCTTCTTTCAAATAAAACTTACCTTTTCCTTATCTCCAAAAGGGTTATGAAAGTTAAGTCAATGCACTGTGACTAAATATAATATTAAAAATGCGCATTAAAAAATTATGAAATGAGCAAGGTAAATAAATGGGCATTGAAATGTTTTGGCCTTTTTTATAAGAAAGTGTGCATGACGAGGTTTATGGACATGGCAGAAGCGAAGAATGTGTTCTAGAATTGAATGAAGTGCAGAGATCTACACTCTTGTATTACCCCGATTTGATGACGATTATGTAAAAAAAAATTATGGTTATTCCTTAAAATATTTGTCAAAATCCCTTGATATTCGAAATTTAAATATCTTGATGCAGGATTTTTCTTTAAAACACCTGTTCAAATGATATTAAGAACTGTATAATATTCTGAAAAACAAGGGTTTTAATCTAAGTGTTCGTACTTTTTTTATAGTTTAAGAATAAAACCAGGTCGAAAGTGATTTTGCCGAAAATTTTAAACTAAAGTGCCCGTTTGGTTAGCGTGAAAGGAACCGTTAGATCTCGGCCACCTACTGTTACTTAACAGTGTGTTACCCAAATCTTGTTTTTACTTTTGACAGAGAAAATAATATTTATTTTCTAATATTTTTTTCTGGCTTTGTGGAAATTTTTCGTTTAAGAAACAGAACACACACATAAAGTATTTTCCTGTTGGAGTTGGTTGAAACAAAGCAAAAATAAAATTGTGACATACATATTTCGTCAGTTTTAGATCCTTAAACCTTCGATAAATCTCCTTTGTAATAAAATATTATTATCTTGGTTCAGCCTCACGAACATATTCCATTATTTTTGTCTGCCGCGTAATTAATTCACACTGGCACTGTTTATTTATTTTTTCAGTTTTTATTTATTATAATTGACCAAAGATTCTCATGGTGTTTTTTTTATCCTACTTAACATATGAGTTTGAATAAATATTTAATCCCTTCACTTCGTATTCTACAAACCGTCCATTGTCACCCATGTATTTTATTATACATTGCGACTTTAACTATTCTATGTATTTAAATTTCAATATGGAAATCACTTGAACGATTTACATATGTAAATAATAGTGACTATGCCTCATAGGATTATTAATGCTTATGTTTATGTAGTCAAAATAATTATACATATATTTTGATAATATAAAGCAATATTTTTTCCATCGATAAAACTTCTGTACAAATCAAAAATATATTTTTGCATCTAATATGATAACAAGTGTTTATTAAAGTACAAATACACCTCAAAATTATGCACACTAATGTATTGAGGTGGTGAATTCAGCAGGAGAATATCGTGCATCGTGACGTTTTAGAGGTATTTTTTAAAACGTCACGATGCACGCTCGGTATAGTTTTTTTTTTTATTTTCCACATGACACGGAATTTTCCCAACTATGGAGCATTCCTCTCAAAGTGCTAGATTCTCGTCATACACCCAATTGGTTCCATATCTCTATACTGCGCATCACTGAGTGTTTACGCATAACATTGGATATATAAGTTGGTACGTAGACTATAATATACCATTTACATAGATTAATATATACTTAATGTATATTATTTAAATATAAGTACTGAAATAACAGTTTAAAATAAGTTAAAAATTAAAAAAAATAGATATATTAACCTAGTTTGAATGCTGTCAGTTATCATTTGCTAAAGTATGGAGAAGCTTTCCATTTTAAAGAGGTTGTATCTGTTCAAACATCGAAATCACCTGTCAATGCTGGATCCCAACTATTTTGATCTTTAAGACTGTTTTTATCAGCCAACCAATAAAAATGTTTTTTTTTTAAGTTTTACTCGTACGTCACCGAGTTTTCGAAAAATCATAATTTAACATCAGTTGAACCAACCTTGTACTCGTACTTTTCAAGTGTTTTTTACAAAAGTCTGGGACCCGTTTGCTACATAATATGTGGTGACTTATTGTACACACAATATCGATTTGATGCATAACTCACAGGTGTAGACGTGCAGATCAAAACTTGATTAACTTTCCCTTATATATCCTCCTCTCTTCCTAGTGAAGAAATGATTTCTCCGCCTATTTGAAGTATTTAATTGAAAAAAATAAGACATCCTCTTCCCTTAAATATAGTTATTTACTTTTTTCAAAGATTAAAAAATTATTTAAAATCTAAAAAGTTAAAATTAAAGTTAAACATTAATACTAAGATATGGTGTAAACCACTAAGGCAAGACTGAAAATTATATTAATTATATCAGATACAAAATTAATGTTGAGAATTGTATTATAGTGTCATTACAATTATGAGTTTCGAATATAACTCAAGATTGTGAATTAAAATATGACATCTTTTTCTAATTTTACTTGAATGCACTTTTAATTAAACTTTTATAAATAAACTAAGATTATCATTTTAGAATCGTTTTTTAAATAAAAAACATGTTTATTTCTTAGGTATTTTTTTAATGTTCATTCAAATAAAAGGATGATAAACATTTATTTTGAAATCCTGTTTATTTCTAGACTTTAAAAAGATAAATATTTTATGTTCCAATGTACTGTTACTTTATTTTCAGAAAGAATTTTAGCAATCATGAATTTGTTTTATTCAATTATCAATAATGTTGTCAATGTTCTATTCATAATTTGTTTCGGCGTTGACTTTGTGAAACTCTAAATTAGCATTAAGCTACAAATTATTTAATTTAATCAATTGCTTTTATCACTTTCTTTATTTTGCGCTGGGTTCATCACATAATATATTTTCAATCCAGATACTCGTACAGTCTCTAAAAAAGAATAACTCAAATATTTTTCAGCTTAAATCATCAAGGAGAGGCGTTAAGAAAAATTGAGAAGATGATTTTTATTTTTATTCAATATAACGGTACTGTATTGTGCTTATATTACTGTACTAAACAACTGTGTGGGTTTGTTGCCTTGTGGTGATCTCTTTTAACCAACCATAAATATTTTAAACAGGCCTCAAGTTAAAATTAGACAACAGCCCTTTATTAAAAAAAATTGCATACTTACGAAAATTGAGCCCGCAATTCCTGGGTTGGAGGACAGCTGCCTTACAAAATAGACCACGGAGGTCGGAAGATGGTTTGAATACTATAACACTACAATACTTAGTTATCTTTTTTCATTGACGGAAACCTTATAAGCCGGTCGATATGATCATCCGAAGGATTTTGAGAACGTTAATATACGAGTAACTCATGTCAGTGTTTTTGATTGATTAAAGATTAATAAGTAATTGGGTCCAATTTATCCATCCTCATTCATTCCAATCTCATCCAATCAAATATCCTTTATATAATTCAAATATGCCAAATTATAGGAAATTTTTAGAAATAAGGTAAATAACCTTCTGGCCACAACTTAAAATATTTTATCTTTCTTTTTGTAAAATTGCGTATCAAGGTTTCATTTTCACAAAAGACACATGAAATACTACGATATGATTGTTTTGTATTACAATTTTATTTAATACAGTGCTACCTAGTAAATTTATCACCATGTGGTAATCTCCTTCAGCTAACCAGAGGAATGTGAAAATCAGAGTAGAACCATTTTAAAATAAATTGGCCTCCAATGGGAATCAAAGCCGTAACCTCAGGTTGACACATACATCTTATCAGCTAGGCCACAGAGGTTATTCATGTGCGCCGTGATTGAGTTTTTATACATAAATATGTTTAATTGATATCAACTCACTTTCTCGTTTAAAATAACATTTAGTTTTAAAATAAGGTTCCTCTAAACTTGCTTTATAAACTTTGTTACAAAATGATGCTGATGGAACAAAATATACTTAACTGTTAATATATTAGCTCATCTCTAAAGAACTTAATGCTGGACCACTTGGTGACTTTTAAAAGAAGAAAGAGATTGATTGACGCGTAATGATATAAAAAAGGGTGTTTAAGGAAGCCTAGATTTTACCACTGTGCATGAATAAAAGTTTCACAATGGCGAAAAATACCAGTTATTGGCAAATGATATACAAACAGGATCAAACCACATGTCAAAGGAAAAAAAATTGTCCTTTTATATTATTTCCATAACGTCATGTAATATTTCAGGAGAGATAAAAGGACATACCTCCTCACGTACATACACAAATTTTAAATTGTCCTAATACATACGCCTCGTTCTAACAAAGTGTCTTAATACGTACACTAAATATACGGCTCTCCTAAATACAGTTATTCACCTTACATTAAAACAATAGCTGTACATATATTGAATGATTATTTTATGTAATCCATTTGTACGACGTCAAAACAAAAAGTTGGAAAAAGGACAATAAATCAACGAAAGAAAATGGATTACTTCACATTTTCCGAGGGAAAGACCCCCACAAGCCATCAAATAATCCTAGATTATTATCGGTAATTGTCTTTGAATCATGGTTTGTTCGACTTCATAATTTATTTACGCGCTCACAATCACGCGATACCCGCACTGGGTGAGCAGACGTTTACACATCAATTCTTAATGAAGCTAGGATTAGTTCTCAAATAAAGGATATATTTATCTTACCGACACAAAGGCATTAAACACTTTCATTCTCGCCCCCGTTATCAATACATACGATTTATATGGTTTTATTTTCAGTTTTTCTGATTTGTTATTTTATATCGGTTGTGGAAAGTAAATTAAAAATAAAACAACAATAAATGCATTTACCCTAACTTAGAGTCTCGCATTTCAAGGTGCTAGAAGGCTTCAAAATAGCTTTATCATGTAACACAAGATCAGGCAATTGCAATTGTTTTTATGTAATAATAATAATAAAAGATTGGGAAAAGTAAATAAAACAGTTTAAAAAACTTTAAACTAATGTTTTGATTCATTATAGCCTGTTGTCGTGAATTAATTGTCATTATTTTAGCATTTACACTTCAGAATCTCGCATTTCAAGGTGTTAAAAGGCTTCGAAATTGCTCGATCCTGTACCACAAGATCAGGCAGCTGCAATCGTGTTTAAATAATAATAATTAAAGGACAATTTATAAAACGCCATTTAGATTACATGCTCTTATTAAGGGTGCTGCAACTCAGAACTCGAACTCACTGCTATAAAATATTACACAATAAATAATTAAAAGTTGAGAGTTATAACTCAAATACATTCTCATTCGATTTCTCTGAGTTTTAATATTTTCTTCCTTTAAAATATCATTTGCTTTATTTCAACCATACATGATCTTCCTCTTCAACGCTTTCCACCCACGTTTGCTTATCAGCGTACTCCGTCATATCAATATACATAGTGGGGCAATTATTCAAGTGCACACATTTCATCAGCGTACTCTGTCATATCAATATACACAGTGGGACAATTATTCAAGTGCATACATTTCATCAGCGTACTCCGTCATATCAATATACATAGTGGGACAATTATTCAAGTGCACACATTTCATCAGCGTACTCTGTCATATCAATATACACAGTGGGACAATTATTCAAGTGCATACATTTCATCAGCGTACTCCGTCATATCAATATACATAGTGGGACAATTATCCAAGTGCACACATTTCATCAGCGTACTCCGTCATATCAATATACGAGTACATAGTGGGGCAATTATTCAAGTGCACACATTTCATCAGCGTACTCTGTCATATCACAATATACATAGTGGGACAATTATTCAAGTGCACACATTTCATCAGCGTACTCCGTCATATCAATATACATAGTGGGACAATTATCCAAGTGCACACATTTCATCAGCGTACTCCGTCATATCAATATACGAGTACATAGTGGGGCAATTATTCAAGTGCACACATTTCATCAGCGTACTCTGTCATATCAATATACATAGTGGGACAATTATTCAAGTGCACACATTTCATCAGCGTACTCTGTCATATCAATATACATAGTGGGGCAATTATTCAAGTGCACACATTTCATCAGCGTACTCTGTCATATCAATATACATAGTGGGGCAATTATTCAAGTGCACACATTTCATCAGCGTACTCTGTCATATCAATATACATACATATGTTAGTTGAACAATTATTCAAGTGCACACATTTCATCAGCAAGTATTCAGCTTCTTTCAGTATTTTTTTCTACATCCACGTTTCACTTGCATAATTCAAAGAATACTGTTGTGGGCCATCTTCTCAGTAGATTTTGATTCTGTCCAGTTTGAGTAAATATGTTTTAATACCTCATTGACTTTGTTTCATATCGCTACACTCCTTTCGATATCTCTCCCAATATCTGATAAAATACTTCTTAAATAGCAGCATTCTTGTACATTCTCTTATCTTTCATTGCTAGCCTAAAAATTGCATTTACATTCCTCTTCACACTGAAGCTTAATATATTTAATTTAACGAAAAGATAAGAAAAACAATAAGGTTTTTTCGAACTATATTTGTAGTAATTATTTAATAAAATATTAATTTTATTTTCTGTTGATGATGATGAGTTAAATAAGTGTTTTATTATACAAAGAAGTCTCTCGTATCCTAATCGAAGAGAACGTCCGCGTTCTGAAAGAATGTCGATTTTTGTTGTTGATATCGTATACACGAAGATAATTTTAATTACCAAGGACGCAAAACAATATCGATAAAACGTGAAGTTTCCTTCGCTGCCAACTTTAAGCCACTGAAGCTTGTTCCGAAAATCCGACACACTTCCTAAGGTTAAAAATAAATCAGATGCAAATGTTAAGGAGTCTCTTCAACTCATCTAACATTCCCTCTTTGACATCCTAATAGCATACGTCGCGCAATCAAGTAATGGAAATACGAGATATTGGGAGAGTAGTATTCGGCTCAAAATAGGCAGGAATTTACGCATCATTTTAAGAAAATGTAGGAAAGCAAAGATCTTATTACTCTTCATTATCTTAATGATATAAATATTTATCGATATATAATAGAGTAAAGAAAAACTAAAATGGTTAGAACAAAATACCATAGAAGGATAAATTGCGAAATACTTAATAAAAACAAAATTAATTAAATAAATAATAATAGGTTTATTGATAGCAACATAGTATGTACATAATACATTTAAATATACTTCAAGAACACATAAATTGCAGATAATATATTAAAAACAGAAGCTATCAAAAGATTTGGGCTCATCTAATAACATTCCCCCGGCCAAGATAGGGCGAGCCCAGCCACGGGGACACCAGATAATTTTCAGCCCACACCCTTGTACATGTAGAATAAGAAGAAGAGAAAAAAACACACAGAAAATAAATAGATAATAAACAAATCCACAAATACCGCCTCAGATCAATTCAAGCAAACAAATAAAGGTTCCTTGACGGTAACGCAGTGTGTACTCGTACATATGGTATACTAGAATATAGTAAATTCCTTCCAAGTATCGCACATGCATCTCAAAATAAACTACACAAAATACATTTAAGAGAGAAGTCATTAAAAAGTCCGGGCTCATCAATTAGATAGTTGGAGAAATTTAAACTAACAGGAAGGGAAAAACTTTAAAAAAAGAAAAGCTTTTCCAGATGTGGCAAAAATAATTCTAACAAATTAATCAAACCGTTTGAGTTTGTTCCGTCTCTTGATATATTAGTTAAGTTATGATTGACTTCCGGTTTCGATAATTCGAGGCATCAGTAATGCGTTTCAGGCCAATCCCATAAACTGTTGCAATTCATCCGGCGTTCTGTGGTAGAGGTTGTCTCAACATTTATGGTAATGAAATATTCAATCTTTACAATCACGAACCAGCTACATGGTGTTCTTTCTATCTTTCATAATAGTAAAATTGTGTCAACATACGTACACCATCACGCCATTCCTTATCATGGTAGGCAGAGAGGACAAAGCGCGAGACTTTTCTATTTTGACACACATCTTTCGTCTCTTTTACGTCCATCTTCTTCTAACTTTTTACGTTTCCTTCTTTCACATATCATTCTCTCTAACCATTATTTTCTTGACTTTTTTCTACATATCAAATTACTTCGACGGTGGCATCCATGTCCACAGACTTTTGGTTCTAGCTCTTCAAGAACAAACACGCTCGTTACCCAGAAAGCATTCGAGGGGGGTGTAGGTGATCATAAAATTCCTACAAGAAATCAGTTTTAATTGTGTTGGTTATTAAAATGCTATGGTTTGATTCCTGTTAGTACCAAAATTTTTCATAAAAAGTTCTCATTTGGTTTTCACTCTAGGTGCTCGTATGTGTAATTCCTGTCTTGTTGGTTGTAAGAAATTGCCATAAGGCAATATACTAGTCAGGTTTTAATTTATAAAACAAAACAGTAATACATAACAATGGAATGTTTTTTTTATGTAAGTATATGAATACATACTATGATTTATTATTGCGTATGGAAAACCAAATATAGTTAAAAAAAAATCACAAACCAAGTTAAGAAATTTGTCTTATGAAGATTATTTTCCTCGATAATACTCGGGTATGAGATATTGTGTTCTGGAATAATTCACAGAAAGAACTGTAGAGATAAATTTATAAAACATTCCGTTATTTAAAATATTTGTGTGTGATCTTGAAAAACTGTGAGACATATAATACCCAATACTTTTATGAAAAGAAGAGAAACGTTCTTCGTTTTTTTTTTCATATCGCTTCCTCTATTGAAATACCGTAATAACAGATCTGGTATTGTGTACGGGCATTGATGGAATAGCGCCGCCCGGCGTTATTACCTTTATCTCTGGCTCACCGATAGCTGCTGTGAGAATTCCTGCATTTTTATCTTCCGTCTCTCTCTTTTAGTTCACGAAAAAAAGAGATGGATACACAGTTCAGAGGAGCTAAACCTACACTTGGCTCTGTTGTATGTAGCGAGGTATTATAGTTAGACGAATGAAGGGATAATCCATACAAATGCAAGCCTGTTGTTCGGGGTATTATCAGATTTAGCGATTTAGTGAGATAAATTTTTTCCGTGGAAAAGTATCCCAGCGGTTTTTATGTGTTTTTATTGAACTTCATTCATGAATTTTTAAAAGGTCAATTAAACAACATAACGTGATACTATTTACACATCAATCAT
The DNA here is from genome assembly GCA_949825065.1 of Odontocerum albicorne. Lineage (NCBI taxonomy): Eukaryota > Metazoa > Arthropoda > Insecta > Trichoptera > Odontoceridae > Odontocerum > Odontocerum albicorne. The sequence goes on along the minus strand of OX463854.1, from coordinate 12,701,538 downwards.
TTTGTATTACGCACAAGTGTTTTTCTATATACATACTCGTATTTTAAACAAAAATAAAAAATAGGAAACAATATTGAACACTTAACTTATTTTGATTTTAACAAAAAAATACGTTTTGTTTTATTTGATACTTTTTAATACTATTTCTGGGAAAAACAGAGCTATTAAAATAGCTTTTTACTAGCTAAAATAACATTTTAAAATCTCCGTGATCATTCCTGCATGTGAGATATTAATTTTATATATCGTGGAGTATCGATAAATCGACTGTTTAATGGTAAATAAAAAAAAAATTAATAATATATCAAAACCAGGTAGTTTATAACCTTGAAAATTATTGTTTTGTACATAAATAAACGATTTCAATGGTTTATACAAACATGCTTATTTTAAAATGTTTTCTCCATGCATATACATAAAACGTATGGATGTTTTATGTTGATCATATACATTACTAATAGAGATTAGTAAAAAAATTTACTGTAATTTATACGAAGATATTTGTTTTTTATTTTGTAAAATCTGTCATGAATTAAACAGTTTAATACATCCAAAATGAGCTGATTGTTTTAAATACATCGCTGTATGGCAATAAGCCCGCCAGGTGTCTCATGTTTAACTATGTACAAAGAATAATTATTATAAAATAAATAATGACTAAGCAAAATGCACGAAGCAAATTTTTTATTTAATAATATTTTATATTTTTGAAAGACATGTTTTTACTTAAAAAATATGTATAGTTTCGTGGAACTCTAGTCTGGTAAAATAGTCAATATGATTTTTAACTCGACAAATGTCTCGGACATACCATATATTATATTTGCACTTAGAATGATTTTTATGGTAATAATTTACAATTCACCATATTACACTGAAATTTCGTTCAGAAAACACAATATTTGTTGAAAAAAATAAGCATATTGTGAATGATTTATCATTATTTTAGACCAACTTACATTTTTTGTTTAACGAAAATAACGTTTTTCGTTTTTAACCAACTGAATAAGGAAAAAATCACGACCAAAATATTTCCAGATGGCAAATGTAGTACTCTTTAAATTGAGCTATTTCGGTTGCAGGAGCAACGCCGTTTTACAATTCAAAGTGTATTTCACTCCATGTCAGTTATTGGCATGCTTGTCAAAAGTGACTTCATAATAGACAAAATAAAAGTTAAAATTGGCAAAGATGATTAGATTTTGATATATTTTATATTTTTTTTACATCGATGATTTTTGTTGGTACCAAACAAAAGTTTTATATGTAAATGTTAGTCAAAATTGGTCAAGATGTTTAGATTTTGATATATTTTATACTTCCTTATTTCGATAATTGGTATTAGTACCATAAAAAGTGTGGAAAATAGTAAAATATTATTCGAAATCGGTAAAGATGATAAGATTTTGATGCGTTTTAAAGTTTTTTATATCAATGATTTATGTTAGTTCTGTACAAAAATATATGAAATAGCAAAATTTCTGTGGCAATTAATCAAGATTTTGATTTATTTCATGTTTTTTTTAAATCAATGATTTGTGTTGATACCATATCAAAAAGTTTTAATGCATTTTACAGTTTTTTATATCGATGATTCGTGTTAGTTCTATGGAAAAAATAATAAAATAGCAAAATTTCAGTGGTCAAGATTAGAATATACACTATTTTATGTTTTTTTTTTATATCAATGATTTGTGTTTATACCATACAATAAATAAATAATCGAGCCTTCATGTTTAAAAACGACAGAAATAAGCAAATAACTAACAGGACGCCCTCGTACGTATTGCCAATACTATCCCACGTGGGTAGGTAACAACAATTTCTTTAGCCATACTCGTATACCTACATTTTTTCTTCTTTTTTTTTAAACAGAAACCCTCTGTGGAAGATTAGTGTCTTTTCAACTAGGTCACGAAGATCGACATTGATTCCACTGATAAGGTGATGTATATATTATAGTTCAGATATTTTAATACAGATGTTTTTTTAAAGAATCTATCAGAATAATGTAAGATAAGGTCTTTATAAGTGTTGTACCGCGTGACTTATGATGCCCATAAATCAAACCACGCGGTACAACACTCCAAAAATCTTATCCAACTAATAGGAAAAACCTATTATGTAGAATGGTGCTATATTTTGTTTTTTCTTTGTTTCAAATATTGATAATATGTTTTTTTTTGTTTAAAAATGTTGTATACTTTCTTTCAAACATTCAAATTTAACATGTGTACGAATGTTATTATCATTCTAATTATCGAGACGTACAATTCAAATGTTTGTCATCGCCCCCATAAATTGTTCTGTCAACCTATAAGTCAAACCAGCCTGCATTTGAAGATGCCGGTAGGTAGAGCAATCACACTTTTTAACGGTGTGTGTCCTCATATAAACGTATTTCATGTGTCGCTCAGCTCCTTTAGGAAAAATCTTTTGAATTTAATGTATTACTTGAAATCTTTTTTTTTACATTATATTATCTACATGCTACATTTTATCAGAGTGTTACATATATATTTTGACAATAGGTTTTATAAGCTTAAAATGTTTAACTGTTTTATGCATATTTTTTTTGTATTTGTTATATTTGGTCCTTCTACGAACTAGGGAAACCTACAATGTGCCAAGGATATGAATAAATTAATTAATGAAGTTTAAATGGAGTTCAGTTTTAATCAAATTGTTACATGTTAATTGTCACATATGAAAAATGGTATTTTGAATATGCCTTTTGATCTTAATACAGTTATTTTATGTATTGTAGTCCTCAACATATGGTTGAATAAGTCTGCTTTTACCAAGTCCTCAACACATCCGAGTTGAAGATGCGGGCATGTTGATGAGCGTCGCTGGGATTTTTTTTATCTTCTGCCCTGTATTCGGGCATTCTGGTTAAGAACTACAGGAGTGAGCAAGTATTTTACAGTTCGCTAGCGTGCGTGTTGCAAATATTTTATTTATTTAAACATGACAAGAAATATACATAATTTGCGAAAAAACAACAGGTATTTTAATTTGGACATACAATTTTAATGGATCTGGGTTTGTTGCCTTTCATTTGTCGTGTCCTCAGTAAACTAGGCTTTTGCCTGTATCTCATATAACTGCACGTAGACAGGCAACAATACTTGTACACGTTTAGCGCATGTGATTATTGTTACGAACTCTTTTACTAGACTACCAACGCTTGTTTTTTTTAAATCATCGGGATTCGAACTCAAAACCTCTGGGAATAAGTCAAGCGCCTTACCAACTATACTACAATGTCCAAAAATATAAATTTAGACTCAAATAATATAAATAAAATAGATAAAAAAGACGGGCAATATTTTTAAACATTCATATGCCGAACCTCACCACAGATGAAAGAGTTCGTATGAAAACGGTATATTCCCACATAAACCTTTTCGGAACAATGATTAAGGGATGGCATTGAAAGTGAATAATACAACCATAGATGAAAGAAAAGGTCACTGAATGTTTTGTTGATTAAATTATTACGGTTCGTATAATAATGTGGTTCAGCGTGCGCGAAACGATAAAACAAATACAAAACCGTTTTTCTTAATGTATAGGGAAAAATATGTAAATTTGTTCTAAACACTGAGTTGACAGAATAATATTGTACAAATTGTCATTCGAAAATGTGGTGCACTATTTAAATAAGGTGTTAAATAAAGTTCCTTCAGCGAAAATATTTTTATTCACTTCCACGAATAATCGACAAAGATATTGCTGCAGTTATTTTAGTATAACATATATATTTGTCGTTTTGATATACATATTCGTATACCTCAGTATTGACATTAAAAATTAATATATTTTTTTATTTCATTTCACGGTATAGTTTTTTTTGTTTCATAATACGTAATTCTTTTTTATTTCATTAAACATTTTTTAAATTTGATCAATGAAACTGACACACATCCTCCAGCCCAGGGGGTGAGGGTAAAATTCCCGATGACACCTAATTAATGTTATAAAGGGTTCAAGTCTAGTTTTCTCTTCAAGATTCAACAAATCATAATTCTGCTTAGATGGAAGATATTGTTACATGTCAATTTTATGTGTAAAATAATTTGTAATACAATAATTCATTGATAATAATTTGTCTACAAGGTCATTGTCTTCCCCACTCTTATCTATGGGTCTGAGACATGGGTACCCTACAGGAGGCACATTCGAAGCCTGGAGATGTTCTACTGACGTTTCATTCGTCGAATTTTTCGGATCCACTGAAGTAATCATGTCATAAATATCTCGGTCCTGCAAAGCTCCAGCTGTACATCTATAGAAGGTATAGTTGTAATTACGAGATTGCGATGAACTGGATGGTCATAGGCTACCAAAACGCGTCTTGTTTGGGGTAGTAGTGGGCAAGCAAAGGGTTGGTGGGCAGAAAGAGCGCAATAAAGACAGTCTGCAAGAGTCGCTGACTTTGAACGAGGCACCTGAGGACTGGAAGCAGGTAGTAAGAGACCGTGTAAGATGGAAAGTCACCTATTCTCGGGCTGATGGTGTCTCAATAGGTAGACGTGTTCGCAGCACGTTGACGTATACAGTCAACAACTTGCGAACAACTTGCATCGCCATTGCCAGGTGACTCAGATGTGGGTCCTAGACATCTGTGACATATGCGGGAGGGAGTGCGCATCTTGGATCGAGCTATTTGCTCGCAGAAGATCACATGATCGACGTGGAAGAGCAGCTCAAAATTGACGTTGGAGTGGCGAGGGAATCCTCGACGACTAGACCCAGTAACTCCGACGACGATGATAATTCATAACCACCGATGTTTTTATTTTTTAGACCAACTGCTAAAGACCCCATGAAATAGGTGGATCTTGTTTTCAATATAGATAGATAATTAATCATTCTTGCAGGGAAAATAGTGTTCTCACTTTCCATGGTACTGAACTTGCAACAGCAAATTACTGACTCAAGTTTTGCTAAGCCCTTTAGTTTTCACAGATCTTAATTTAAAAAATCTATATCTCAGAACCGTTCATTGAGCTCGAGATATAAAACGGAATCTAACTTTGGACCTCTTTAAATATAGTATTTAAATATAATTGTGTTCGTAATTTGTTTATTCCACTTTTTTGTATTGTGCTCCCCTGAAGATGAGGTGAAAGCTTTGAAACCGGTAGGGTTATACCGTTACAAAAAAAGTGGAATAAACAGTGTTTGATAAAAATAAAGTGCAATGTCTTTAAACCTCCACAACGTTAATGACTTAACAACAAACAACATAATTGTGTTCCCCTGATGATGAGGTGAAAGCCTTGAAACCGGTAAGGTTATACCGTTAAAAAAAGTGGAATAAACAGTGTTTGATAAAACAAATTGCAATGTCTTTAAACCTTCACAATGTTAATGCCGTATCTATAAATAATAACATATAATAAAGATCAGTATAGTTTAGGTTGATCCCTCTGCCACCTTCGCCATTATGGAGATACAATATGAAAATCCCTAGTAAGTGCCATTGATACTATAAGATGTTATCTTGGAGGTGGGAAAAAATGATGAAAGTAAACATTAAAAAAAATGGAATAAGAAGGTTGCGTACAATAGACATACGCATGGACAAAGTATAGCAGAATAAGGACATAAATAAATAATGCGGATTGAAAGAAGGTGTAGTGCCTAAGGTGAAGAAAAGCGATTAAGTCGTTTTGGTCACGTAAATAGAATGAATTATTTCCAAGAATAATATCTATATACACATAAGTAATATACAAGGTAAAACGTAGCATGAACAAATAAATCGATTTCTAAAAAAATATATATATATATAATAGACGTTAGGTGTATGTATGTGGCATACGTTAAAAATATGTGCAAAGATATAATGAAGTTGAGATATGTTATGTCTACCTACCCTTATAGGGCATGCCGTGATGGTGATTAAAATAATGTTTTTTTTTTGTTAGTATTATTCTATGTACATGGTTAAATATGGTACGTCTGACGAGCGTATTATTATGTATCAATTTCTTCCAACTAAACATGCTCATCTTGGACACATGAAACTATTTTAATCCATGACAATTTTTACAAAAACGATATACTTTTAAATTAACCTTAATAGAAAATAAATAAATCTCCATCGATGATGGTAGAGATAAAGGAAATATTTGTTGGTGTTAGAAACTTTGGAACAGATGTCTCCGTACCTCAGCAAAATATAAACGATGGGAATTTTAAAGTGTTGGGTATCAACTTCTATTTCCATGTAGCCCAACTTAAGTTGGTCTTTCACAGTCAATAAGACTGGGTCAAGGGTTCAAAGCAATTTTAAACTAAAAGGTTGAAACCATTGCAGGTTGATGGAGAGCCACGGGAACAAACACCTTGTAAGAAATTTACTATGGGAAAAAACACCTCGAGCGCCGCTATAACTGCCAAAAAGGATTTATTTTAATTTCGAATCTGTCAATAATAATGGGTTCGAGTTTCCTTAAATGCCCTTGAATAAAGTTGGCTCTATAAACGGCGCTGTTTGAATTGTTCGTTTTTTATTATTTTTATTCAAATAATGTAAAAACATTTATGCATTTTGTGAATGAAGAAAATAATTTATAAATTTTATGCCTGGAATAGTGATAATTGATGAAATGAGGTAACATTAAAAAAGATCATGTCTATCGCATACAAAAAATGAGTTGATAAAGCAGATGTTCTTCTTATCGATGGTACAGAGCCATTTAATATTTTTATTTCAATGAAAAAGCACATAAATCATATTTAAACAAACACCGTTTTTTTTTCAAAAACCATCATGTCCAGGATTCAAACCAATCAAAAAAGATCATGCCCGAATTGACCAATCATAGCCTTCCGATTGTGTCTAACTTCATACCTGTTCACCAGCAACTGTCAGTTTTAAATGGTACGAGCAGTGTAAGGTCATACAGCTTTATCTACCTACATATATTTATAGTTTTATAGTAATATTTCTTTTTATTTTGTTAACACTTTAATTGTTTTATTTATTACTCTACCCAATTATTTTTTGACTATTTTTTGCAACACCTGTAACATATTTTTGAAATCGAACCAAAAACATCATGTTCCAGACCTGTTCAGTCAAAAAAGATTAAAGAAGAATTGTTCACTCAAAAAATATAATGTCCATATTTTAAACTAATATAACTATTTTAATTATTATGATTCAATTTTAAGCAACAAATCAAGTCACCTTAAGCGATTTTAAGGATTTCAGATATTTTTACAATAAATTATTATGTCATATATTTTTACTGCAAACAGTTTTTTTGTGATTTCCCAACATTCTGATTTGGTGGACATGTTCTTTTTTTAATATTACCTCCTCACATAATGATGATGATTCGTGTCTAATTTATATTTTAATACATACATATATTTAACCAGCATTTCTAAGACGAGTTGTTTTCCCTTTCAACCGCATTCACGGAGATAGAAGAATCGATAACTTTCATTTGTGAAGGACAGGAAGTGAGCCATTCTAGGATGGAGAATGATAAAAGCGGGTAAAGAAGATAATTGGGGGATTCCAAAAGCCCTTTTAGAAGTCGAGAAGTATAGAAGCGCTCCTCTTCTCTGTATATACCCTAACTATGCAACTCATTTCTAGGCAGCGAGGGGTGCTTAATATAAAGCTGATTTCTTTGAGGAAGGAGATTCCAAATAACTGGGCCGTGTAATGGGATTTTATCATTCGAGAGGTTGGAGCGAAAAATTTGTTGTAAAAATAGGCCAAAAAAGTACGTCTGGAAAAGGTTTACCTTGTGAATGTAATTACTAAGAAAAAGGGAGTTATATAAAGTAATAATCATATATTATATTACAGCATGACAACCATTAAGACATTTTGTTATATTTTGGGTGTCGGAAGCTGAAAAAGTAGAAAGCTCATAAAACTTTTTTTTTGTTCTGTAGTAGACTTACATGCTACTGAATTATGAAAATAGCATTATGTCATCAAGTAACGCTATTGAATAATCAATTATACTCCCTATCTCTTACTCCGTGAAATTCTATATAAAAAGCTTATCTTCCGACCAGTTAGTTGCGGGTTTAACTCCTTTTGGAACCTAGGTTTAAAAAAATTATATTTTAACAGATAGGTTTTAACTTAAGACCTTTTTAACCTCTTCGTGATTACTTGGAAGAGATTGCCAAATTCTAATAAGCTCGCCAGGTTGTATTGTATTTAAGGAAAGTGTTATACAATATTATCTCTCTTTTTCAGGGACAGAGAAAGGTGCGAGTCGAAAAGAGATGTTTTTATATCGTATGGGTTCTCCACATACCAACGAAAAAAAAAGATCTCTTAACTCAATCTTACAAGATAACTAATTGATATCCCGCAATCAATCAGGAAACGAGTACAGTGAGGATTTATATACGAACAGTCTACATTGGATCAAGCGCGTATGAATGGAATTTGATTTCAAATTTTGCCTCAATCTACTATATTCAAGTACCTAATGGGATATCTTTATTGTATTTTTTTTAATATGTGTCTTTAACATGTGTCTTCGCAGAGATTTTATTTTCGAGGTCGATTTCGTTTTCATCGAATAAATCGTTTGTTCCAAATCGATTCAATAGACCAAGATATAGTATTATGATGACGCTTTTGCCGTTGCTGATCATATAACGCGATATGTTCTGCCTCATATTGTTAAACATATAAGAAGCGAGTGAATCTTAAGCAAGCACTTAAAGTCAATCATTTATGGGAGGTTCACACTACACCTTAAGTCGAATGTGTTACTATTACATAGCAGATCTACAAAAGGTTTTATGGGTTGGTCTTCCCATTGTTAGTTTTCTTCGGTTTTCTTACAAAATAACATTATATGTAGGGGGAAAATGGATAATAAAAACAAACATGATAGACAAGGAGGCAGATGTTCCATATACATGGACCACAAGACGCACCAGCATCTCTATCATCTAATAATTTGAGATTATCGAAAGACTTACGACAACATTCATAAAAATGATTCTAACATACTTTGATCACGTTACTTGAAAGAATGATGAAAAGTTGGTGATCACAGGGACAGTTATGAAAGGGGAACAAAATGTAGGTAAAATATCTTATGAGATGGCTAGATCAAATAAATTAACTAACATGATACTCTTTATGGACTATATTTAACATGGTCTAGGACCGGGATAGATGTAGACAGATGGTGTGCTAAATACGAGATATAGTAGACGTGCATGACTTAGTGTTGAGCACATGATGAAGAAGAAGTTTTTCTAAACATAAGTAGATGTGGGAAAGTACCATATCTAACATAATTATTTCAGCCCCTACCTTCCTAGCATTACACTTAACTGATACTCGTATATGTATTTAGTGGAGAAGCTTACAAAAAGTCTGGACTTAAATTCTCTCCAAATATAATTACATTATCTCCAAACATAATTACATTATTGTATTTCCAAACAATATATCTACATACTAGCATAATAGGAGGACAAGTCTAAGTCACCCACAAATCCATCCTGTGGATAAGATAAGTAGTCTGATCATGCCCATACTATGATTCTCATGGAAGGAGAAATATAAGGCTCTAAAGTAAAAGGCCGCGATGGAATGGCTCCAAAGACTATCAGACTGCCTGCCGGAACATTCAAAATCACCGGAAGAAAGATGTGATTAAATCACTGTAAGGTTAGTGAGGTACCAATTTATTAAGTTTTTCTTTTTGTTCCCTCATTCAGGGGTGGTCTGCACTTTTCTTACCTTCTTATCGTGTAAAAGGCACTAAATTGTTTCCATCCAGAAGTCTGCCACTTAAACAGTACTGGATGTTCCACGATTCAAGTCATATTCGGTGCAAGACTATATGTAGCCATATATGGTTCTAATGATCTTATTAAATCGTTTCAAGTTCCTCGTCACACGAAACAAACACTGTTTAATTACATACATATAACCTATTGTGATCGATTTGAAAGGTCAAATAAGACAATTAACTGCGTCAAGATTACATAAATCATTTCGTTATCAATCTTTATCCCAAAATACTTTCTGGTGACCATATTTAGCACTTTGAGAGCAAATGTGGAAATTCATTATTTCGCATGATAAATTTCCAACATACCCGCATAGTGCTGTAATTGACAGAAAATAAACTGTTTTTGGCCTCATTGCTTTGAGAAAAAGACGTAAAATTTATATATTCTTCCTATTGTATTGTATAACATCTTTAACTGGCCTCTTTCCCCTCTTATCTTGTAGAAAATATTTAGCGTCTTTCCGATCACGGACTTGCCCTTCACTCAAACAGAGATTGTTAATTAACTTTCCCAGTATACCGTTCCTCTTTTTTTACGTCGTCGTTTACTGTCCATGCAGTGAGACTCTGGTTCCAGTATCCAACTATGTAACACTCGCTCTCTCATTGCTATGTTTCCAAAAGTGACTGAAAAAACTTTTAATTTCATGTCAGTAATGTAACGTGTTTCGTTCCCGTTTTTCCTTTCCTCTCAGCCCCATTCATTTTTCTTTGATTTATGACATTTCCCTTTTATTTGTATTACGTATATTGTTCTTGAATTTTGTCCAATTGGTTACAAAAAATGCAACCAAGTTTGTAATTTCCTTTGTTTACTTTTGTCTGGTTGGTTATAAGTGTTTGCCACTTGGCAAAAAGCCTACAAAATTGTTATATAATGAAGTGTTAAAATAAATAGCCTCCGAGTGTACAGCACTGGAGTACGCACTTAACTCTTGGTTCAACGCTAGAAATTCTACCCCACAAGTAAAGAAACGACAACACTCACACGCTTGCGAATATTGTCACCAGACGAAGTCTTTTCCTGAAATGAACTCTTTTCTTCCTTTTTTTTATCAAGCACGTTAAAAACGAAAAATATTTTTCAGGTATCAAGTGTTGTTTATAATAATTATAGCACGAGTACACGAGAGCGTGTCATTCTAAGAGTAGATATAAATTAGTACTATAGCTTTATTTTATTTAGCTGCTTTGGTAGCATGTATACTGATCACAGCTTCTCCATCGTCTTTTAAAATAAATAAAGGTCGACAAGTATGCTTTGTAAAATTAAAAAATCAGCCACATGATTGCTTATTTATCAAAAAAGAATTTAAAACACAGAGTACGCGACATCGTTGGCCTAGGTTGGTTAGATGATTGTTTTTCAAACTAAGGTTGTGGGTTCAATTTCCCGTAGGAGCTCAGAAATAAAAACAACGTATTCTAGTCTGATTTTCGAAACATTTATCTGATTGGTTAAAAGAGTTTGCAACAAACCCGAATAAAGTTATATTGTTAACACATAAATAAGGCTATTTTTATTTCTTACTATTCCTACGATAGTTTTATTTTTAATTTATGGTATTCAGGTTGTTTTGAAATTATGTTTAAAAAATATACACCATTTGACTCTTGTACAGGTTTTTTTATTACTTTACTATTTTTTTCACGTATGAGTATTTAATTTAATAAATTACCTAATTTTAGCAAAAAAAATCCCTTTTAATTTCGTTTAAAATTAAATGAACGTTTTTCTTGCAACAAAATATTAAATGTTAACAATTGAAAAGTAACGAGAAGGTCATAAGAAAAAATACCGCTACAGTGGTTTGTTTTTATCATAAAAACCCTTCGAGTGTTAATCAATCAGAAATGATGTAAGGACTATATTTATTGGAAAGCATCAAGTCAGTATTAAACCTACAAGACTTGCTACCTCACAAAGAAAGTATTAAATATCCCGATACATATTTAGACCTAGTGGAAGCAAATACAAGAAAGAACGTCTGTTGTATTAGAATTCTACATAGCTATATTTCAAACCCCCCTGGACTTTATTTCTACAAATCAAACATTGAATAGCTTGGACTTCCTGAGAAAAATACCGGTGAATTGAAACGAATATAATCTATGAATATCTGGTACAAAACCCTAATGTATCAGTATGTACCATATATATAAATAACAAATATTGATATACTCTTAACAAGCTAAGATATGGGATAAAGTCATAGTACGTATACCATGTACAGATTAATTTATTCGTATGGTACTCCCCAACACATCAAAATTGATGATGCGGACGTATTACAGAGTAGATGGTAGAATATACTGTCTTCAGTCCAAGTAATTGATAATTTAGGCTTTCGATTCCTAGAGTGTGCTAAAAATTAAAAGTTTGCCACCGTGCGTGCTGAAAATACTACCGTCAATGGAGTAGTGCCGTTACAATACAAGTTTTTTAATTAGACTGGAAACTATTTTTTGGGTTATCATTTGAAATCAATCTTAAAACTTTCAGATGTTAGACTATCAATCAGGTCACGAAGGTCGATTATACACAGATAGAGTGATATATTTACCACTATCTATCTACTGCAATACATAGACACTACCTAATCATCAACAGTTATTCCATAGACGCTTTTCCCAGAAGAATTAAGGACGTACTTTTTATCCATAGGAAATTCAGTCATTTAAGGGATCCATCCGACGAGAGAAGAATATAAATCTAAAAAATGTATAGGACATTTTAAGAATCTTCAAAAATTGTTTTGAGAAAATAAACATAAGAACTCTTCAATTGTTTTTCACAAGCATTCATTTGTTCACCACCGTCTTTACAATTTCTGTGGGTCAATAAAAATACTCCATTGTTTATTTTATTCATTTTGTTCTCCAACCAATTTGTGATTCCAATTGGATACTTACACACAAAAAGGAACCGATTCCATTTCAGAAGATGAAGAAAAATGTATCCTCTGATAAAATTTCTGGATTTTTCTTTCCTCAAAACGCTTCTTGTATAGAATAGCTTTGTTTTGCAAAACTAATCAAATTATACAGACGCCCCTTTAGTTTTTCTTAAGAATATTCTGTTTCTGCTTTTTAGCTAATCTTCCCCAGTTTGTTCGCGAATCAGTCCAAATATTTTATGATTGCTGAATCTATTTTAAGTAGAAATACAATAAATCTTTTCCTATTTTCCTCGAGTTTAGTAGCACTACCAATGCTTTGTGAGAAAAAAAGGAAGTTTATTAACAAGTGATTTTTTAAAACATTTTAAGAATTTGTAATTTGCTTTATCAAAAACTGTTTATTCCACTTTTTGTAACAGTATAACCCTACCAGTTTCAAGGTTTTCACCTCATCTTCAGGGAATCACAAACAAGACTGAATTATGTTCAAACTGGTACCGATATACACGCTTTTAATGGTTGGGAACATTTGGGTTGGGAACTGAGGGCTTAGGGAGGCATGGGACGATCTCGGCCAGCAGCGGAGAGATCTTTGGGATATATGTGTTTACCAGATGTTCGCCTCAGTGTGTTTACAAGATGTAAGTCAGTATATCGAGGCGAATATCTGGTATATACACATATCCCAAAAATCTCTCCGCTGCTGGCCGAGATCGTCCCATGTCTCCCTCAGCCCTCAGTCTCCAACCCAAATGTCCCCAGCCGTTAAAAGCGTGCATATCGGTACCAGTTCGAACAGAATTCAGTCTTGTTTGTGCTCCCCTGAAGATGATGTGAAAACCTTGAAACCGGTAGGGTTATACCGTTACAAAAAGTGAAATAAATAGTGTTTGATAAAACCAATTACAATATCTTTAAACCTCCACAATGTTAATGCCTTAACTATAAACAACATTTTAAGAATGTTTTAGTTTCAGTATTTGAGGATTTATATCAAAATTGAATTGTATTTCGTTGATTGGGTTAACAAGCATGATTTTGATTTTATGAATTAATTGTAGATTGTATATTTTTTTTCTTATCTTTGGTCTACAAGTGCAGATAACGGTCCTTATGAAAGTGAAATCTGGATATAATTAGGTTTGAGAAAGAGCACTATGCCGAGATAGGAATTGATCCGGAATAATAAAGCTAGGTTGAAGATCTAATTTTTTCAATATCCCTGTGTGTCTCAGAAACATGGACAATATATGCTAGGGAAAGATCAAGGATAAACTTTTTCCAGTATGGCGTTTAAGACAATTTCTGAGTATTTTATGAATGAAAAGATGAACAAATGTATTTTTTTTGAAAGAGATATGCTACTCGTATTAAAATTATGCATTCCTCGCATTCTTCGGTCACATTTTACACCTGGAGGGCATAGAGAGGCTCGTGGTAACTGGCAACGTGAAGGGTCGCAGATGCGGAGGTAGTTCAAGTATGCGCTGAAGTGACATGGGGAAGAATTCTACGTGCTTGTATTTGCTACAACTTCTTGGATTAGTGGAATATGCTCAATGTACATTCATTTCAGTGTGAGTCAAGTTTCATCGCAACATTTGATATTTTATAAGTAAATATAACCAGAATACTTAATATTTTAATACTCCAATCTACTTCTATTAAGTCCTTTTAGCATCCAAAGTCACTCCATGTGTACCTTTCTTAAGGGTTTCTCTGATATCATTATCTAGAAAATATTAATTCCATGAGAAAAAGCTAATGTAATTTTACAATCATGATATCTTTTATATACGTATATTATTTTTCATAAATTATATTTGACATAAAAATCTATGTTGTTTGTATGTTACCTAAAAAAATGAACAACGAACATGTATAAACCGTTTTTCAAAAGGTACTCAAAGAATTTACTTTAGAGAGCTATTTAGCATTAGTACAATTAATTCAAATAAAAGCCTTAAAGGAAAAACAGTTTTAAAATGGACTGGTGAACGATTTCATGTTAAATATAAACTTCTGCAAATTTGTAAGTATATCTATAAAGTCTGAAATAGTTTAAAAATTACTTCAACCACATTTAACTCAAACAAGTTATAATATTTAGGTACAGACTACTTCGAATTTGAAACAATCAAAGCAACCCTATCATTGGGAATATAAAACGTCTTGTTTTCTTAATAAAAAGAAAAAGGAACGAGAATATTGAATAAACTTAGATAACGGTTAAGAACTAAAGAAAATCAAAACAAAGTTTACCTAACATTCAAAAATCATTTGTATGTATGTTGAACTAGCTAACTTTATGAGAATCTTAAAAATCATTCGTAGAATTTTCATTAAATATTTATTTTTAAACAGAGTTTGTGATGGCTTTCTAAAAAAAATCGTTTCTAAAAATCGTCCGTCGCAAATTAAATGAAGACAATATTCTTAGAATTATATTGAATGTATAATAAAATAGATTCCAATATCAATTATATTTAATTTTCAATTGTTTTTTTTTAATATATGATGAAATAATGTCCAAACTTGGAAGAATAAAGTATTCCACTAGACTCGTATTTATTTAATGAACATATTCATGAAAACATTCGCGAAACACGCGAGGAGAAATACTTGGCAAACCTAAAGCGATGTTTTCAAAAGCGAATCTTTTTTTTTCGGGCAAAACCATCCCTCAAACCTTTGAACTAATGCTCAACTAAACATCAAAGGCTCGACGGGGATTCAATATTTATACAGACTGTCACATCATATAAAATATTTTTTTCTGTTTTTATTTTCGTTCCATATAAATGCTTTAAATAAATCTTAAATCATTGGTTCATAATCCTAAGTTATTTAAATCTAAATATCAAATAAATATTTATTTTCAGTTCACTGTGAACATCTGGATTTTATTTCTTTTCATCACATATTAGCAGCGGCAGCTGGTCTGGAGGTGCGTTGATGCGCTGAACCGGAGAGATAATTCGCAATAATTAAATTATACGAGTATATTCGCAAACATGACTTCCAAAACTGTTAAATATTTGTATATGGTAGGTTAAATATGTATAAGAATACTGACAAATAGTACGAGTATTTTTATTTAAGTGAAAATAAAAAAAATTTAAAGTAAAATTTAAAAAAATATTCCTTTCAAAATGACCGGCCAAGTTTGCCAATACTACCGGAGCGATCTCCAATACGCACCGGACGGAAACCCAAATTGATATAGGACAGACCGAAACATATAGTAAACCGTGAGACAGCGATATTTCATATTCACCTCAGGACCAGCCGCCGCTGCATATTAGTATTACATGTAATGAATATGTCAATTCCTTTGCAAAAAAGCATATTTACTTAGTCATCACCTACCTAATTTTTCACTTCCAGTAACTTATTTTTTAAACCAATTTAAACACGATACTTGGTCACGATGAGTGTTGGATTGAGATACAACTATTTTAAATAAGAACTTTAGATATAAAACAATCTAGCAACATCTCCCTTTAAAACTATGAAATCAATCAATCCAGCTACTTCTCCCTTTGAACTAAAATTCAACATAATGAGAATGAACAAGATGGGAATGTCAGTCATATGTGACTTTTAGACGGGCCACTACATGATTGCTAGTGTGGTCTA
The DNA here is from genome assembly GCA_949825065.1 of Odontocerum albicorne. Lineage (NCBI taxonomy): Eukaryota > Metazoa > Arthropoda > Insecta > Trichoptera > Odontoceridae > Odontocerum > Odontocerum albicorne. Next base: position 12,685,190 of record OX463854.1, on the reverse strand, counting down.
GATGTTGAGGCTATAAATAATGTGTTTTGCAATTGTCTTTTTCGTGACAGATTTGACTTACAAAATGCCATATTTTTGCTGAGTTCAATAAACGTATTTCTTCTTACTTCGAATAACGTTTACGATACGATACACTTATAGATCAAGAATTACATTTTTGAAATTTAATCAGTTTTAATTTCTCATTTAATATTTTGACTTGACTGTCTTGTCACAAATTATCTCAGTATTGGTGGATTGCCAATAAACAAAAACTCGTTAAAAGCGGACTTGGGTCAGGTTTAAATACAGAGCAATTCCTTTATCCTGTAGCATAGCCGTTAGTATTAAAATCAGATAAATTTAAATAGTAACAAAAATCACACTTCTTCTTCTTCTTCATGTGTCCTGCCGGGTCCCCCCGACGTTGACGATCACTTGGGAGAAACCTTGTCTGTCCTGGGCAGCACGGAACAGCTCCTCCACACCTCTCATCCCGGTCCATTCTCTAATGTTCCGAAGCCAGGAGTGCTGCCTTCTTCCAACTCCTCTACGACCCTCAATCTTCCCCTTTATGACAAGTTGTAGGATTGCATACTTTTCACCTCTCATTATGTGGCCAAAATATGAAGTCTTACGGAGCTTGATTGTTGTGAACAATTCTCTCTGTGTATTTGCTCTACGCAATACTTCAACGTTGCTAATCATGTCAGTCCAGGATATTCTTAGCATCCTTCGGTGGATCCACATTTCAAAAGCCTCCAAGCGGTTAATGATATTAACTTTGAGGGTCCATGCCTCGACACCATAAAGCAAAACTGACCACACATAACACTTGATCATTCTTTGTCTGAGCTTCAAATTTATATTATCGTTGCAGAGAAGATTTTTCATTTTATTAAAAGCTGCACGAGCTGCTTCTATTCTACATTTAATTTCTATATCGGGGTCCAGATTCTCAGTGATGATGCTGCCCAAGTACTTAAACTGCTTTACCCTTTCAATATTGACACCACCCAGCCGAAGATTTGCATTTGGATGACTTTCTCGACTGAAAATCATCAGCTTAGTTTTGCTGACATTAATGTTCAAACCATAATGCTCACCGGTGGAACTGATCCTATCCAAAAGCTGTTGAAGGTCTTCTATACCATCCGCCAGTAGAACCGTGTCATCAGCATATCTAATGTTATTGATGACTACACCGTTGACCTTGACGCCGATATCTATATCAGTCACACTTAACGCTATATAACAAGAAAATAAACCAATTTATAGATAATTTATTTATTTATTTATTTATTTATTTATTTAACACTTTTATTGCAATACAATCTGGCGGGCTTATTGCCAGGCGGCAATCTCTTCCAACCAACCAGACAAAAGTAAATGAAGCAAGTAAGATAATTTATTTAGTGTTGTTTCATAACACAACATTATCTAAAAAGTATTTAGAATTTAAAAAAGGTCATGAAATAAATTCAATTGAAATGATTTTTGAAAGAACAATTCATAAATGGAAAGTTTTCAAAATTTCCTTTCAATTTATTTACATTTTCTCTTTCTCCGTGGAATCTGTCCTTAAAGTGATTCCTAAAGATGCACACGCCATCCATGTATCTAACACTAAGATACAAGTAAACGCAACAAGAACAACAGGAAATGTTTTACCACAATACTCCCCCCTATTGAATCGATTTAGAACAACTAACGCATTAGATGAAGAAGAAATCGACCTCAAAGTTCTACTTCTTTCCGAAGTTAGAACAATAAAATATGTTTGAAGGTTTATACGTATGTTTTCTACAAGTTTAGGCTTTTTTTTAGGTGTTTCCATGTTCGGTTTGCTTAAGTGTTTCAGTATTTGGTAATGTTTTTTTGGCATCGCCTTGACTTTGAATAATGCAATGCGTTTGTAACGTCGACCACCATTTGAGCCAAACATCAAGAAAACAACTCCGAAAAACATTTTAAACTACAATAGTAATATCAAATACATAATATAATGATTTGAAAACTTTAAATATTTAGTAGAAGAAGAAGTGCTGTTAGAGAGAATATCGTAGCTTTTTGTCATAGTTTTACGAAACTTTTTGTAAAACTTCAAAATGTATAAATTTAATTTTAATCTCTTTTTTAAACACTTGTTTTATACGGTAAAAACAAAAATGGGGTAATAAAATGGCGTTTCATCCGACCTTCCGTCCGCAAAAGGATCTCCCCGAGGATTTAGCGGATAGCCAACTAAATCCGCGTTTGAAAACAAAGAAAAAAGTTTCCTAACCTCAATACAGGCCCGTTTATTTCACTGACTCACACTCTCGAATTTTCAAAGTTTAAGTCGGTGTGAAAAAAGCTGAACTGTGGTCAGATTTAAAAGCTTAGATACTTATTTCTACGCACAGGTATATTGTTTAAGGACTTTGCTAGTATGTCAGAATAAATACGTGTATTTCCTTTAAATCAGTGATCATGAACTCGTATTATCGATTTTAAACTTTTCAGATGTAACTGATTTAATTTTCGGATAATTTAGCAATAAAATGTATTGCCATATGATTTCATTTACTCTGAAACTATTTCTTTAAAATATTTTGTCATTTATGATATCATACAGTACAAGGTATACATGAGGATGAAACATTTATGTTATCATACAGTACAAGGTATACATGAGGATGAAACATAAAATTGGACAATTAATTAAAGTATCCCAGTAAATGCGTGCACTGCGAAGAATATGTAGTATATGACAGAATCAGAGTTAAACGAATGGATAGCAAAAAACTTACTAAATAAATTAACAAAACAATCGTGAATGGGAGTCAACCGGGAAAAATATGGTTGAACTCAGCAAGTAATATTTCGAAAGAAGAAAAGGCAAACAAATAAATAAACGGAAGTATATTAGAAAATATATGGATGTGAAGGAAGTATTCAATGGTAAGAAAGTATGACATTCTGTCCTCTCTGCTTTTATTTTTTCCAATTGAATTGTATTCGTTCATTTGTCTCATTTTATAAGGAAAAGAAAACTCGATGTAATTTTGATGTAATTTTGAATGTTCTCCGCTAGGATTCACATTATTATTTTTCAAGGATTTATCGTATATTATATTATTCACCGAGGTATATGGCCGCGCGGCAATGCACTGGACTTCCATGCGGAAGATCGTCGGTTCGAACCCCGCGCTGTGTTATTCCTCTCGAATGATACAGTTATTTTTTCCGCCTAGTATTCGGGGGCACAAGGATACCTATGACTTCGATCATTCTATTATTTTAAAAAGAAAAAGAAAAAAACGTGCTGGTGTGCTCCAATCATCTCACTTTAACGTGTCATTGGATCCTGTACAGCAGTGTGACAGGTGAGTTTGCTAGTGTGCAACGGCTCGCTCACTTAAAAACAAAAACTCTCTGGCACAGCTCCGCTTTCCAATTGAATTGACGTTGGAATAGCGAGGGGATCCTCGACTACGAGGCCCAGCAACGACGACAATCGATATTATTATTCTTATTTCATATGTTATGGTGCTTGTGTATCTTATTTATTCAATGAACACTTCAATGTAAAAACAATCTAGCGGAATCATTGCCAGGCAGAAATCTCTTCCAGTCAAACAGATAAAAGTAAATAAAAGAATTTAGATGGACACAAAAAATATCAAATGATTATTCCTATTTATGAAATTTATGAACAATATATTACATCATATAAAATAAGCTCGTAATAAAAAAGTGAGATATCGTTAATCAGAGTAAAAGGAAGGGATTGTAGAGAGGCAAGAAAAGTGAGATATCGTTAATCAGAGTAAAATGAAGGGATGGTAGAGAGGCAAGAAAAGTGAGATATTGTTAATCAGAGTAAAAGGAAGGGATGGTAGAGAGGCAAGACAAATCAGGAATAAAAAAAATATACTACCGGCTTTAAATTAAGGTTTTTTTATCTCTTTTCAAAGCATGTCAAAGACGTAGCGAGTCTTACATTGATTTATAACTGGTTCCAGAGTCTCACTCCATGGACAGTAAAGGGAGACTTAAAAAAAGAAGAGTGGAGAACTGGAGGGGCCTATAAACAATATCTGCTTGATCATAGCGCTAATCCATGATCGGAACTATGCTGAAAAAATCAGCGAGATAAGAGGGGGTGAGTGGACAGTTAAAGATTTTATATAATAGAAATAATATGCGAATTTAGCGTCTATTTCTCACGTTCTCTATTTATAAAGAATATTTTATAAAATTTATAAAAAAATTGTTCAAATTTTCAACTCATTAATTTTCTATTCATATTTGCTTTCTTTTGCGAGCACATAAATTTTATATCACCCCATGAACCTTAGAAGGTTTTTAATTCTTCACCAAGAATATAATCATTAGTAAAGTACCAACGTGTGGGCAAATAGTTGAGGACGTTCGCTTGATTTTGGTATCTTTCTCATTGTTTGTTTAACTTAGTGTCCACTAAATACCTCTGTACCCCAGGTAGTTTGGAATCTTATTACATCCTGGCCCTCCGCAGACAGGGTTAATATGCAAATATAGACAAAACATTCGCTATGTAAGCAAAAATTAATTTAACAAACAGTCTGCTTGCGGTATTCGTTAGGCGGATTTGGGATATTATTCCATGTTGATGAGGAGCTTATATATATTTTATATCTTAAACCCTTTTTGTATATTTTGATAGAAACTAACAAAAACAAAATTCTATTTTTGTACTAATTTATTCAACGCTTTGGTTTAATAGAATGCCAAAGCCATGACCTTATTTTAGCTGTTCCAATGAAGCAGCAATGCGGTTTAGTTCCTTGTAAGCCTTATGCGGATAATATTTTTGACATCCATTGTATTTCCAATAAGCGCGATTACCTTATTCACCGCTACTGTATTGTTTTTTTTACTTTGAAAATGATTTTGACAAACTTAACAAATCCTTATTACCCTTCGCAGTGTTTTTCATTTACGGTGTACTTTCCAGGCCTACCATAAACCACCCTGAACCTCGTCTGAACCTGAACCACCTCGGTCGTTCGTCATATTACTTTAGAAACATAATTAGTCCGGCAGGGGTATACCCTGGCTTACTTATTTTTTTTATTATCTTTATGAAATTTCTAAAGAGATACCCTATTCTAAGCATGAGTGCTCTTGAACATTGGAGCAACAAGGAAACTGTCAACTTGCTCATAATACGTGAGTCGTCTAGAAAGTAAAGAACGTTTTAGCATAACTAAATACAAACGAAATATATCAACACAAAACTTTATTTACAAAATCACAGTACCTTACTATATTTTTCAATATAGTCGCCATAGCTGTCAAGGCACTTATTGTAAAGTGGAACCAATTTTTCAATTCCGATGTTATACTCTCCTACCGCTAAAGATTCGAGCCAGAATGTCACTTCTTGTTTGAGGTTTTCATCGTTTGCGAACTGTTTTCCACCCAAAATTCCTTTAGTTTCGGAAATAAGTGAAAATCACTTGGTGCCAAGTTAGAGCTGTAAGGAGGATGTCCAAAAATTTCCCACTTAAGACGTTGAAGTTCTCGCTGTGCTCGTGCTGATGCATGAGGCCGCGCATTGTCATGAATCAAAACCACCTTTCCAGACAACATTTCACGTCTCCTGTTTTGGATGGCGCGTCTAAGTCGTTGAAGAGTTTCACAATAGGCCTCTGAGTGTATTGTGTGTCTTCTTGGCATAAATTCTACGTGGATCAAACCCTTTCGGGATTTGGTTTTTCTTTTCCAAGCACACATTATTTTGTAGCAAGGTGCTCTGTCACTATTTCATGTAAGAGCGATCGTGAAATTTGTAGGAAAGATTCATCTACTGTGCTTAAAGTTGCCGATAAATTTCGATAGGCCGAACATTTTGTGCATTCAGAAAACGAATGACACTACGCACTTCAAATTTGGCGGGAGTTTCGAAGGGCGCAGCCATTTTGAAAGGTTACAAAACAAAGACGCACGACCGTTCAGCAACCAAATTCGGCTCGCACTGAAGCGAGAGAAGGAGCTAACTGGCGCGCACACGATCGCTATGGGGGGAGGAGATCGGCGCAGGGCATGGTGCGCAATCGTTCTTTACTTTCTGGAAGCACCTAGTAGCATTATATGTACCGTGTTAGGATGCTCTGTATCTTTGCCTTTGAATACACGTGTAGAAGACAAAATTGATGTCTAGTGATTCATGTTCTTATAAGAATACCCGCCGTCAATGTCAATGTATGTACATTCAAGTCGTATATATCAGAAAAGATTAAGTATTTTCCGCACCATAGTTAAGATTGAGGTTTTGGGAATGAGCTGCATAATTGGGATGGGTAGTACAAGCGATGCCTCAAACTATGTGAGTCGTATGGAACTCCTCATTATTTAGTTCGAAGATACAGTGATGGGACAAAGAACTTTGGATGCAGCAGCAGCCTCCAATCACCAACATATTATATAATTGAAGTCCTCGTTCTAATTTAATAACGCATTGATGCCCCTTTGTATTGCCTGCAATAGACGTGACAAACTGAAGTCTCATTTTACAACATACGAGTACACCGGTGTTACTATAGGACGATTCAGTCATGGTCAATATGGGGAGACGTGGATTGTTGAAAAGTTAACCAATCAGATGAAGTCATTTTGTATCATCACTATATTTCCAATAAAACGTATAGGGTGATGATGAAAACTCTGTTATCTATGTTGGCGACGTTTATTTAAGGTCAACGTCGTAGTCTAATTGTAAGCGTGCTTGCTAAGCACCTAAGAATCTCGGGCTTCGTTCTTTCATGAAAGATGATTAATATGATAGTTCCTGTTTTGAAATATCTCTGAAACTCAGCTGTTTAGCCAACCAGAGGTAACCTGCCAAGGAAAATCATAAATAGCTGAGACCGAGTCTACACATGCCACAGTCGCGGTACTCGTACCTACTTGATACATAAACGGGGACATTAAGAAGTGACCGTCATGCCAAGTATGGACCAATGAATATATAGCCAATGACTTGCCTATTTTTGAGTTCATTGGAGAGATCCAAGGTATGCCCAGAAGTTAAACCACATAAGAGTTCCGCTATGATTGTTGAAATATACGAAGAAAAATATTTTTTCCTTGTATTCATTATATCGAAAATAATTAACTTAAAATTTAAATAAAAGTTTAAAGATCTATATTTAAAAAAACGCCAAAAGAGATGTATGTGGTTCTATTTAATAATCTGAGAATTGTGACCACCAAAAGGATTGCTTTAGTTTTTGGACTTGCAATGGTTGCCTTCTGCACAATTGATTCAAAACATTTTACCTACTTTTAATCAACATAATTATAACGAACTCCGCCATGGTCACTTCGTGGACCAACCTTTTATTGGTGCTGCGCACCCCTTGTAAATGTTAATTGTATTTCTAGTTTATGTGTACATCTATATAAAAACAAATCTATTTATAGACCGTGTCAGAATACTGAACACTGAATATAATTATTAAATTAAATTGGAGTGAAACGCGATACAAATGCCATTTTTATTTTGCGATATAGAATATAAGAACACATTGCCACTTATTTCATTTAGTGTAATGTATTTAAGGATGATAAATTAAGAACCCTATATATTTATTGTCTGTCTGCCTTTGAACATGTCTAGTAACTGTCGGCGGCTGTAAACTAATGACCGGCATTCAAACTATGCAAGCGGGCGCCCATGGTTTAATTCCAGGGTGATTTACTTTTTTTAAAGAACAATTTATACAGCCTCGTTAAAGAAGCAAACTCTTTCCAGGGACGCTCTAGCTCGGGACTTAAATCCGTTCTTTTAGAAATATTTAAGATATTACAAAAAAAAATTAAGAATATGAGTGTAGTAAAGGAAAGTGATAGCTGTGAACAATATATTGGGTACTTCTTCATATATCCGTACGTTAAGAAAAACATAGGTATTTGGTAAGAACATTTAATGAGGGAGGATAAGCCACCAAAAAAACCTTTGCTTGTCTTCCGATATGTGATAGTAACACATTCGACTTTAGCTGAAGTGTAGTGTATGTATAATATATAGTGTCGACGTATAATCTATATAATCGTACATTTTAATAAGCGTTCTCAAAAAAGCTTATCTTATAGTGTTTCCAGACTACATAAATCTCTTATACTTAGAGGCAAGTTATTCCACTCCGCAAGACGCCACGATATTTACTAAAGAAATTTAAAAAAATTCTGAGTAAAAAAAAACGTTTATTATGAAACGAGATTGGATGATTGTTCGGCCCTTTCGATTGGCAATATTTATTTCATTATAAAATAATATCAGTTTATATCCGACATTTTACTTTTTCCTTCAATATATTTGTTAGTTTTTTACACTTTAGATCAGTGGTCCGTGAAATAGCCGCTATTGGAGCGTGGTGAAGGATGGAAGAAGGGAACAGATATACACAGAAATATGTGGAAAAAAAGTGACGGAAAGAGTAAGAGAGTGTTTGAAGAATCGGCCGAAAAAACCATTTTGGATGGTCAAGCTTATAGCAATATCTGAAAGAATACAAATCGGACCTAAATGTTCTCTTTTCCATTTAAAATAAAACCGTATCGTCAAAAAGGAATTTTTAAAACCAAAGCGTAAAAATTTAAATCATTAAATGAACTATCAGTTTTTCAAATCGAAATAGTTTTTTCTCAAATATTTAAGCCTGTCCAGATAAATGAAAATAAAAACCTGTAATTTTGAAAGCATTTTAAAATGTGTTTTTAGTTTAGTTTCATAACGATATTCTATTGACAAGTAAAACATTATTATTCTTTTATTTTTTCTAATGAAAACAATAATTTTTTTATGAAACAATATCTTCCGAACAATAAAAAATATATTAAAAGGGCATGTGATAAGATTTTGCCACAAACGGACCGCTTCGGGAACGTTTAAACCACAAAATTGTAAGAAAACAGTTCTAATTAGCCGCTGGGAAAGTTTTTGTTCGTTAAAATTAACACTGTTTTAATGTTAAACCTAACCGAAGAATATAAGTACATAACACTAACCATTTTGTGGATGTAGAGAACCAATTCGCAAAGTAAGGTCTATGACGAAGTGATCTTAATCTTTATTGACCAATTTGAAACAATTGTCCAAAATACTAAAACACTCAGCTGAAACACATCCTTGCACATATACTCGTACATATATGTATGAAATTTAATTACGAGTTATGCACCATTTTATAGATACGAGTATAACTAATTTAATTGTATTTATTGCAACAAAAAAGAAAAGGCTTTGCTTCAAACCATTGATTATTGCTGACCTAAATTCCGTGTAGGTAGAATCTGTTTATTTATTAAATTAATTAATTAATTAACGACACAGTAGTGCATTTAACCAATAAATGCATATAAGACAAGTTAATCCAAATACTAGGTAAGTCCAGAAAGTAAGTGCACTGAATTTTTGTAGGTTACAATTTTTTTTATTTAAACAAAAAAATTACGTGGTTACCGTAGTACATATGTAAGCTATTTTTCGACATAGTCGCCATTCCTCTCAATGCAGGTGGTGAAGCGGGGTATCAACTTTTTGATGCCTTCCTCGAAGTAGTTTCCCGCCAACCCCTCCGTCCACTTCTCCACCTCCTCCTTTACCTCCTCGTCGGTTGAAAACTTTTTTCCACCCATGTGCAGCTTCAGGGAGGTAAAGAGATAGTAATCTGAAGGTGCTAGGTCAGGGGAATGCGCGGGATGGTTCAGGACATCCCATTTAAACGAGGCGAGCAGTTCCTTCGTGTGTGGTCTGGCATTGTCGTGCAGCAGGCAGACTCCCTTTGTCAGCATGCCTCTCCTCTTGTTCTAAATCGCCCTCCGCAATTTTTTTAGGGTCTCACAGATTCTTGCAGAGTTGATGGTCTCCCCTTGAGGCATATATTCAATTAAAATTATGCCTTGACAGTCCCAAAACAATTTCGTCAATTTCATCAGTCACAATTGAAGGTCTTCCGCTCCTCTGATCATCATGCACAGACGTACGACCGTTTTTAAACTCGCGACACCACTTGTACACACTCGTACGATTCATAGCTTTATCACCATATGCAGTTTTCACCTCATTATAAACCTCAACCGGAGGTTTTCCCTTCCAAACGAGATAACGGATGACGCCGCGTATTTTGCACTTGGCGGGAGATTGGATTTACATTTTTCACGAAACGTGTTGTCGCGTCGACACTTCTTAACGTACTGACCTCGAACCGGTCTCGTTGCGGAGAGGAAGGGTCAGGCTACACGGAAGTGTAGCCAACATGTCGAAAATAAAATCCATCCGGTCGTGAGAGCCTCAGTACACTTACTTTCTGGATACGCCTCGTACTTCTTATTATTGATAAAATTACAAAATTATATCAAAAACTAACATGTACTCGTAAATACAAAAAAGCAGTATTAATAATTATAAAATATTTTAAGTTGTTTATTCCACTTTATGTAATGGTATAACCCTACCGGTTTCAAGGCTCTCACTTCATCATCAGGAGAGCACAAACAAGCCTTGTTTGTGAGATAATGATGAGGTGAAAGCCTTGAAACCTGCAGGGTTATAAAACCATTACAAAAAGTGGAATAAACAGTGTTCGATAAAACAAATTACGATGTCTTTAAACCTCCAGAATATTAATGCCTTAACTATAAATAATACATAATTACAAAATACTTGTTTAAACTAATTTTATATTTATATGTTTATTTAAATTCAATATATTTATGTATATAATATTAACAAATTTAGCCAAGACGTTTGACGTTACAGTGAAACACATATTTTACAGGGGAATTTTTTTTATGATTTATGTTGAAGCTTGTTAATAAGAAAACTACTATTATATAAACGGGCATTCTGTATTCATTTTTGAAAGCAAAATAAGTAAAACGCTTAGATTTTTCATTAAAGGCACAACGCTTACGTACTCGTAGAATAAGAAGAATTGGATTTACCGAGAATGGATTTTTCATTAAAGGCACAACGCTTACGTACTCGTAGAATAAGAAGAATTGGATTTACCGAGAATGGATTTTTCATTAAAAGCACAACGCTTACGTACTCGTAGAATAAGAAGAATTGGATTTGCCGAGAATGGATTTTTCATTAAAGGCACAACGCTTACGTACTCGTAGAATAAGAAGAATTGGATTTACCGAGAATGGATTTTTCATTAAAGGCACAACGCTTACGTACTCGTAGAATTAGAAGAATTGGATTTACCGAGAATGGATTTTTTATTAAAGGCACAACGCTTACGTACTCGTAGAATAAGAAGAATTGGATTTACCGAGAATGAATAAATCTTTAAAAAATAACAAACACGTGGGCTCACTTGTAGCACGAGATGCAAATTGCTTATAACCATCAAGACATTTACGAGTATATGCTGATACAGGTTTCCTCAACTCCAGAGGCTGTTAAGTATTGTCCTTATACTATATATTATGTTTGCATTAGGTTACTTATATTCATAAAAGTTATTTATATTGATGTAAGAAAGTACTAAGAAAGTAACTATACGTGAATGTTGATATGATATTTTGGTAAATATTATGTTTTGAAAATATCTAAATTATCGACATTAATTTTCCTATCAAACAATCAATAATTGTCTTACCATAGCATCGTTGAGTGACGTAACTCGCTCAAAGGGCGGGCGGCACACTTAATTTAGTAAAGCACCGCTCTCAAGTATTTTCAAGCATTCAATATTTTCAGTCTTCCGACATTCTACTAGTAATATAGAAAAGTCAATTCTATGCAATAGTCACTTTGTAAGCGATATGATTATAATTTGGTCCAGTTACTAGGTTTGCCTCAACAAGCTATTTTATACACTGGGACTCAGACGGTCATTGTACACTACACTCTTCAGAGCTTAATCATAAAACACAATTTTATAATGCATTTTTATTATATGATTTATCTTCCTACCTCATCAAAAGTTTTTAATTAAGTTCGGATATCAAATATTCCAAGTTAATCCCACTCACAGACACCGTTCCCCGACAGCTTATTTTTTTTTCGAAAGGTACTTACAACACATCGGAATACATTATTTTAACACATTGGAGAGCGTGGCCGGGAGACAACTTTGTTTGAGACACTCTTAATCAAGCCTTTGGATTTAAAACCACTGGAGTAACACGAAACTCGCGATTTGTTATTTCACGTGTTAATAACACTACTGCACGTGAATAGACAACAAAACTCCCACATGTAATCGGCGTGTGCGAATTTTGTAAGCTTATAAACTATTTTGCCAGACTGGAACTTATTTAAAAAAATGTAACATACCATCGCAAATCGAATCCAAAACCCCAGGTGGAAGTCCTTATACCAAGTAGGTCACAGAGGTCATCAAGGAGCACACAAACTTAAGAAACAAACAGTGTTGACTCCGTTAGTGTCCTGTGCTATAATTCATTATGAAACCGTGAAAAACTCAGTCTATGGGTCAGTACGAAATAGTTAACTTTTCAGTGAAGTTCGCGTCAGCATATTTTTAAGCAAACTTTTATATTCCATCTCTTACAATAATAAAGAACAATTCATAATGCACTGTTTTGAAAGCAGACTATCGTTAAAGGGCATTTTAATTCGGGATTTGAAACCATTATCTAAACGAATAAATAAAAATCAGAACAATAACGTAAGTTGTGTGTAAGAAGATAAAGGTAGTGACTGAGAACATTAAATAGGGCACTTTCACGCATCTGCAATGCATTTTTAATATAAATTATATTGCTTAACATTCAATTTCAGGAATCAAAATAACCATTTAATGCGTTGAACCCGTCTTATATAACATGTAATGTATTGCAATCCGCTCATGTGTTCCAATATGTTCACATCCCTGTCGGGATTATGGGATTAACAATAAGCAGATATGATAAACGTCTAAACCATTTGTCTGCCTCTACTGTCAAGTTGTAAACTGTTTTAGTTCAATAAACGTTTAAACACAGTTTCGAAACAAAAAAATACAAGTATTTTTTTCTATTAATCTTATTGAGGAACATTTATTACTGCATTGAGGAAATTAATGGAACAATTTTCAAACTTTTTTTGTTCTCCGTCACCTAAAGTGTTTAAAGATTTTTTCGAAACACTTAAAAAAAACTAATCAATAAGGGGAATGGATTATTACACAGGTTCTTAAATCTTGAAATCAAACGGCAGCCATCTAACCTTATTTCCTGTTCCACGTTGTGTTTTGACCAATATTTTGTTTTTATTTCAGTTACCGCCAAAAGTCCAGCTTTATCAAAGTAACTTATTGCAAATGCAACCAGGATTCACTGAGCTTTAACAGTCAGAAAATTATATCCATTATCTTTATTTTGATGCCAAATTCTTGCATATAAATAATAACGAAAATAATTTGGGCAGAGTAGAGACCCTGGAAATATCTAAGTCAGATTATTGGGATGAACACACATTAACAAAACTTCACAGCTGCTTGCTAAAGTTTTCTCTTACCTCCCTCTACCCACAATCATCAACCCGATTGTTTACAATTCGATTCGTGTGTATGTTGGTACCAGTTCGAACATAACTCAATTTTGTTTGTGCTTCCCTAATGATGAAGTGAAAACCTTGAAACCGGTAAAATTATACCGTTATATTAAGTGGAATAAACAGCGTTTTATCAAACCAATAATTAAATACATTCTGTAGTAAATCTTAATCTCAAAAACAGTTAAAATAAATAATTTGGTTATGAATGTAACAAATAACATTGCTTGAAATTATTCGAAAATTTCGAACATACCACGGCGTCCCAAAGGCTTTATCGCTAAGCTCAAGAAGTCTGAGGCGTTATTTTTAAACATCTTAGGTAAAGGATTCCTATTTTAGAGAGATATGACGTTTTTTACATATAAAATGTATTTTTTGGCTCCATAAAAAATATCAACCTGGTCAATATATAAATACCAAGAGAAAATGAATATCTTCAACATGCGTTATTTGAGTCAAATACTTGACATTACACTAAGCAAGACAAGCTTATCAATTAGGAAGTCTTGAATCGTGGCAGTTTATTATCAGCTGTAGCACTCCTTAAAAAAAAGAAACTACTCTAATTTGGGCGTCTACATCGAATGGATGACGATCAGTTGACAAAGGACATACTCGACAATTAAATATACAATGCCAAAACATCCCACGGTCGACAGTACCCACGTTGTAAAGATGTCTTTTAAAGATACACGAAGACTTGAGATTGAATTTTGAGTTGTGGAAAGATAACGCCAAGAACTTAAATATGTGGTTTCAAGGGATTCGTTGAGGCAGGGAGGTGTGTTATCGAAATTGGCTTGAAGACCTCAAACTTAAGCAAGACGCCAAACGTGAAGTACCTTCGGACCAGGACCGGATGTGACATTGATGGTGTGGTCATGTGTCCGTGGTTTGAGAATCGGTCTCCACATTTATCAGAAAATATGTCCCCAGCCTCTAAATTCTCTTCATTTTTTTTTTCTTCTTCTTCGTGACCTCGATGCTGAGGAACGTGACTCACACTGCTATTGCTGTAGGTTGCGCATATTCTTATTCAGTCAACTCGGTATTTCGTGACAAAACAAACCTCGTACCACTCTTCACTTGGTCACTCCAGCCCATAGGTGTTATACTAATTCTCCTATAAACTCGACATTTTTTACGAACATGAAGTTTCTACATACCCTTTTTGCGCAAATTTTGATAGAATAACTGAAAAATATAACACGTGAATATTCCTAAAAGCCTCTCTGAGATAAAAAGTACTTCCAAAAAAGATGCATTTATTTGTCATTTCACCCCACCCAGCATTCGTCTCAAACACCTCATTTCGAAACAGTATCCTTGATTTTTCTCTGATTTTTATTGTCCATGTTTCTGACATAAATCATAGTATAGATAAAATTAGGGCTTTAACAAGACGTATTCAAAACAAAAGTCATAGCCATTGATCGAAACACCTTAATACATTGGTATTTGTTTTATCATTATCAGGTGAGTCTTGTTTGAGCTCCCCTGATGATGAGGTTAAAGCCTTGAAACCGGTAAGGTTATACCGTTACATAAGATGGAATAAACAGTGTTTGATGAAACAAATTACAATGTCTTTAAACTTCCACAATTATAAATGATACCTAAATGCAGTCAAATACAACCACATAATTTGGAGATTTTAGCTAATTTTGTATATTTTAGGTCAACAGTGGGTGATAACGATGTATGTGAAACTGACATCGAGACTATAAAAGTTATTGCAGAGTGCCATGCCGAGGCTGTGACTGATCTGGAGAAACATACTTATTTATCTTTCGAGGAGTGAAAATCGTCTTGTTAAAATCCCAATCACTTTAAAACTAATTGATTATATTCAAAGTCACTGTATATTTTTTGTTTTTCAATATACGGACAGCGTCCAATGAAAAATCTGTTTTAGTAATGTAATGATTCTTCAGTAAATTATTTAAAAGCAAGTGAAATAAATATTCCACAGGCGCAACAAAAGTTTCAAGTGCGATAACGATGCTCCGATTTGGAGCCAGGCCAAGAAACATTCCCCAAATAAAGCCGCGGTAATTACAATTGCCGGTTTTAAGGACGAAACGTCACCGCTAAATAACGAGAACTAACCACAACATGAAACTCAACTTCTTTTATGTTCTTCTAAGTATTCCATATTTTATTTTATTATTGTAGTAATGTACTTTATCAGACGACAGTATTTCCTCAGATGATGGAAGAGTTACAAAATATATCGAAGGGCGTGTAGCGATAAAAACAAAAGTCAATAGGGCACAAAAAACATGTAAATGAATACTTGATAGTAACAAAATCCACTAAGATAGTCTACAACAGATTTCTAGTACTTACTATTACATGTGGAAGAAACTCTTCCTGTCCTGTGATGTGTAACTAGTACACATTGCTTCTAAAAGCTTTAATATCTCTATAAATATAATAAATACTGGGTTCAAATTTTAGGTATTCCTCCGTTATACATTTACGCATTGAATGAAAAAATAATATTAATTATAATTAGCACTTATCGGCCATATCAGAGATATTTTGTGAAAATCGGGAATAAATTTACCAATACAATCAAACGTGTGCCAGTGTGTGACGTAGGTATATTCATTCTAAAAACCGCTATGGGTGAGGAAGCGACGCTATTCACGTCTCACTCTCACTCTACTTCGGTATATGGGAAAGCAAGAAAAATAATTTCAGTTCGCAGTTGTTTGTTCCTTCGAGGTATTACATACACAGTGTTAGTATTCCGAGTTCCGTCTCAGTAGTTCGCGGACATTCATACGAGGTGGTCTCTGCGTCCGTTTTGTGACCGTCGGCCGATGTTTTTTTCATGTTTTCAGCAATTAAATTTCAATTATTATCACTTTTGACTTCAAATTTCATTAATTTAAGCGATTGGCTATGTATATTCTTATTTTTTCGATTTTAAATCGCTCATTTTTACATGTGTATTGGTGTATATAGAATACACAGCACCGAAACGTGCGATTTTTAACACCGGAAGGGAAAGGTTAAACATGAACGTGAAAAAATACTGAACGGAGCTGAATATGTGTTTGAGAAATGCGTGTACTGAGAAGAACATAAAGGGTGACAATATGGAATGAAATGATTAAGGATGAATGTTTTTTATTAGCACTGTGAGATAGTTTGGGAATGTAGAAAGAATGAACGATGAAACACTAACAAAACACGCAAATTTGTATAAAAGCTGAAGGAAAGGAAGATCGAGAAAATTATAATTTGATCAAGTGAATGATATTTTGAAAGAAATAAATATAAAAGTAAGACAAATAGGAGTCGTATGAGAATGTGTAAGGCTGTAGAAGAGGCGAAATATATTATGTGTGTCGCGATAGAAACATATGGCGCTCTGCCCTCTCTGTCTTTATTAAGGAACAATGCGTGATGGTGTATATATTTACATAAATATTTCAAGAGGAGCAACGCTTGTTGTTTCTAATGGAATCTTGGTCCTAAAAGGATATGCAAGGAAAAAAAAAGTCATTAAAAACAAAGAATGAAAAATATTTGAAGATTATTATTCAGGTCTTTTGGGCTGAATATGAATATCACAAAGTTGAAAGTTATGATTTTTGAGAAAGCAAGTCAGGGATAAATAATTTAAAAATAAAAAAAAAAACATTATAGTAAGTAGAATAAATTTTGTATTTTGGAAGCCTTCATATCTGATTATCCTGCGATATTATCAGAAAGTGATTTCAATATTAAGCATATTCCAGGATATCTATAGTTAAGAGCTTTGTCTTATGAATATTTACTTAATATGTTTACCTTTGTAAATTTTAGATTCGAAGTACTTCTCTTATTTTTAATATTAAATCTTTTTACCGATCTGAGCAAGTCGAGGAAATATTTTATCGTGAAAACATGTTCGTATCGGATAGTCGCGCGATATGTGATAATAAAATAAGAGTTGCAGAAGGCAATAGAACGAATGGAGGGTTATATAGTGTGTTTATTAACCGGAATATGTCAATAAAAGCAAAATTGGTTGTTTATAATGAAATGTTGGTCCCAACATAAGGATACGCAAACGAAACATGGATGTGGCAAAAAAGTTATGAAAGTAAGTCAAATGCGATAAAAACTTGAGCGTTGCAAGAAAAAATTGAAAAAACAATGTATAACAGAAAAAAGAATGAAAACATAAGAAAAAAATACAGATTAAAGATGTCACGAAGAAAGACTGAATAAAGAAAGGTTAACGATAAGAATACTAGTAGTATAAATTAACGGAAATATTGAAACGCGTGATTGAGAGACAGCATTGTCTTCGACTCCATTGATCGAGCCTTCGGGTTATGAGATACTAAAGTAGGCACGAAATTGGCCATTCGTCTTGGCATATATTAGCAACACTACCCGACACGCAAAGAGGTGACACTACTCGTACACGTCTAGCACGTATGAATATTAAAGTTCAACAAACGCTTTTACCAGACTGGGAGGCATTTAAAAAATATATATATTTTCATATGCTCCTGTGAATTGAAGTCGAAACGGGTGGAAGCCAAACGTCTTAAAAACTGGGCAATAGAGACCTTAAAAATGATCCACCAGTTTTGAAATTGCTACACAAAAAGTTAAAAGACCAAAAAATATTATTATTAAATATTATGTTATATTAATGTAACATGTCCTAATAGAGCAGTGTCATCTTTAAACAGTGGATGATAGAATTTTTTGTGCGTTAAATATTTTTGTAAGTATTTTTATGAATAATTGCTAACCATTCAACTGCAAGGACCTTAATAAGTAAGCTTTCTACAATTAAAAAGCCTATTATTTACAAAAAATAAAATTGTTAAAAGATAAAAAATTATGAAAAATATTTCCGTTATTAAAAAAACTTAAAAAAAGAGCGAATCTTCTACTATTGAAAAGCGACTTATTTTCAATTACTGAATTTAGTAATGTGGCGAATTACAAGTTACCGTAAATATTTTTATACTTTAAAAAAACTTGCAGAGTGTTAATTCCCTTCCCGGTGACATGATCCGCTCAAAGGCTTATGAGAGAGTTCAAGAGGCTGAAGAAAAATAAATATGAAGAAAGAAAATCATTTGAAGGAAGTTAAAAGAATCTCCGCTACCGTGAAGTCAGTTGTACTTGATTGAGCAATTAGTGCAGACGGTTTAACGTTCCGTGCAACTGCCATTAAGGAAAGAAGATAAAGTAAGAAAGTGAAAAACAAAATGTCTGCATTAGCGCCGATCACATTTTTTCGTTGTTTTTTTTCTCTCCCTGGAGGGTAGAAATGATTCATTGGAATGAATTATTTCTTGAAATGCATTTAATGTGAAAAATAAAAGTTGTTCAGTTTACAGATTGTCCGTGACTGTGATTGTAAGATTCATCGTCACGAGCAATTTATTTTCACACCTCTGTAATAAATATACTTCACCGCCTAGGAAATAAGTACGCCAGGATTATGAACATTTTTCAACAAAGCTTTATGTGGCCGTTGCTGGGGCAAAACAATTATTTTTTTAAGTTACTTTCTTTTATTCCATTTTATTTATAAAAAATCACAGTGCATTTCAACGCTCACTGTGTCATCATCGTCAGGAGAGTGGTCAAGATCTGAAGTTTATGTTAATTATAATATGATGTGGGTTATTCACGATAAAATAGTGTATAAGTGTCTATACTATTTCTTGTTTATGGTAATAAGGGAGAATATAGTTAGAAGTGGAGAAGAGAATACAATGATTTGATTATTAAAGTTATTTTTGGTTTTGTTTGTTTGCCTAATGTATTTCAATGGTTTCTAGGCTTTTTATAGTGTGTTTATTTGGTGTGAAAACGAATAACTGTGTGTTATTAGGTGTTCAGCAAACTCAGAAAACGAGTAATTGTGTGTTATTAGGTGTTCAGTAAACTCAGAAAACGAGTAATTGTGTGTTATTAGGTGTTCAGCAAACTCAGAAAATGAGTAATTGTGTGTTATTAGGTGAACAGCGAACTCAGAAAACGAGTAATTGTGTGTTATTGGGTGTTCAGCAAACTCCGAAAACGAGTAATTGTGTGTTATTAGGTGTTCAGTAAACTCAGAAAACGAGTAATTGTGTGTTATTAGGTGAACAGCGAACTCAGAAAACGAGTAATTGTGTGTTATTGGGTGTTCAGCAAACTCCGAAAACGAGTAATTGTGTGTTATTAGGTGTTCAGCAAACTCAGAAAACGAGTAATTGTATGTTATTAGGTGTTCATCAAACTCAGAAAACGAGTAATTGTGTGTTATTAGGTGTTCAGTGAACTCAGAAAAATTAATATTTTTGATTAGGTACTCTTAATGTCTTATTATTTTATTACTTTAATTTAAGTACTGAAGTTCCTTGTTGTCATACCTACATATACCGCATTAAAATAATTGCAGTTAATTTGGTAAACTCCATTCTTGTTATAGATGCTTTAACTATAATATTATAGTTAGTATTGGTATAAGACAGTGAACGATATCATAAACAGTATTACCTGTGTAATATAGTAGAACGCTGGTTTGATATATTTAGGTAAGGTTAATATGAATTGATTAGATATATTATTCATATGGTTTTTTCCATTTTGCTTTATCTTTATTGTATAGTTTTGTGTAAATATAATTGGAAATATTTTTTTTGTTTTTTATTCTTATTATTTAAAAGTACATCTACTTCAGTTCTTAACAGCTAGCCTGGTGATGACTAAGCAAGTGTTAAATGCATTGTGATTTGTAATAAAGTAAATGGAGTAAAACAAAGTAACCGTTTTTTTAATTACATATTGCTTATGGAGATCCACAAAGTGGAGCCTGAGTTATTTAAGTGTAATTTTTGTTTATTGTAATTTTCCATTCAAATATTTATTTAGTTGAGTCTTTCCGGTTAGGCGAGGTAAACCATTAAACAAAGTATTAAAAGATGAATTATCCCTTAGCTCAAAATAACTGTTATTTTAGAGAAAGTTTTTGTTGTAAAAAAAAGGCATGATGTCTTTTGAACGGAATTGAAAATAGATCTTCCTAGTAGAAATTTTATTATCGTAAAGGGGAGGTTCTCCAGTCTAATGGTTCCCAACAAGTGACGTTTTAGTAGTATATTAGATTTTTTTGTAAAGCAGATATTTTTTCATAAATTCAAATATTAAAACTGTCTGAGCCAACCAGTAGAGAAATGAATCCACCAGGTGTCAAACCTGGGGCGTCCACTTGCTTAGCATGAATACTTACCGTTAGACCACGGTCGCTTGTGGTGTATTTATATTCATTTTAAATTTCTATTTTGAAATTGGACGTAGCAAAAGATTGATAAAAGTCGAATAAATACTGTAGAAATGCATACATTGAGAACAATATGGGGTGACAATGTATGACAAAACACGAAATAAAGTGATAAGGGATGAATGTGAACTTAAGACTAATGTGTTGAAAAGGAGAGCACCCTGGTTTGGGCATGTGAAACGACTTATTGAAAAATACTAACAAAACAGATATATAAAAAGACACGTGAGAGGAAGACAAAAGAAGATATAGTTGGATCAAGTAAATGCTATTCTGAAAGGCGTTACAACAAATTATTTATTGATATTATTTTAGCTTGAATTAGAGGCAGGGAGATTATGATAGAAATAAATATTTGCCACTTTGTGACGAAAATTTCAATAAAATTTTCGTACAATTACGACAAAATTTTATCAATAACTCGACAAATATTGTTTTTAAGATCATTGATCAAGTACGGATTGTTCGCGTCGACTACAGTGTATTTTACGAAGCTTCAAAGGAAAAAGTCCAGAGGTACTACTATATCTCGTCGCCCAATTGATGTTTCCATGTCGAGAAATGACATGGCCAGGAAATTTTGTCTGCAATAAAACGATTGTTTCTCATGCCGTGTGGCACGTAGCGCCGTCGCGTCGTGCTGAAATAATATATACTGGAGATCAATATCTTCCAATTGTGATCATAAAATATTTTTCAGCATGTTGCGATTACGTTCACCATTGATACTATCTATTTCCTTATCCTCATTTAAAAAAAAAAGGACGGCACAAAATAACATCTTTAGCCCAAAAACCACACCATACTGAAATTTGACGCAGATTTACTGGGTTTTCTTTGTTTTCACTTTCATAAACACGACAATTTTGCTTTTTGACATATCCACCGAAGTGTAAAAGAGCTTCTTTTCTAAGATGATTTCAGTACAAAATACAGCGTCACCTGGAGTGTTCTGTAAAATCAATTTGGTAAATACAGCGTCACCTGGAGTGTTCTGTAAAATCAATTTGGTAAATACAGCGTCACCTGGAGTGTTCTGTAAAATCAATTTGGTAAATACAGCGTCACCTGCAGTGTGCTGTAAAATCAATTTGGTAAATACAGCGTCACCTGGAGTGTGCTGTAACACCCATTAAGTTCTTGTGTGTAAACCGAATTTTATGTGCGTGTAGACAAAAATCGTTTTTAAAAAATTCGTTGCATTCTGCGAACGATGACGAAGTAAAGTAACGTTTTTTTAAATTTTCACTCACTTTAACAATATTGATGTTTGGAGAAACACAAACTGTTACACTCACTCTAACGAAATTAACGTTTGAACGAATATGACATTTTCATTGACTCAAACGATATTATCGTTACGAAAACGACATTTACACTCACTCGAAAGATATTAACGTTTGAACAAATACTACGTCGTCACATCAAGGGCCGAACCAGATGAATCTAATTTACAGAAAAGATCGTGAATTGCGATATTACTTGACACATAATAACGATAAAAATTAACAAAAAGTTTGCAAATAGTATTTAAAGTGAAACGCGAATTTTTATAAAAGCTTTGCCAGATTTGTATACGTTCTTCCGATTTTTAAAGCTGCATAATGGATTTGAATTATTTTTGGATGACAAATATCTAATAAAAGAATGATTTTAGATTAGATAGTTCGAAAATAGCACTAAACTCTAATATCCAAGTTCGAAATAGGACACTTTATAAAAACTATCCGTACATTTAATATGTCAAGAAGAAGGAAGAATATACGTTGAGGTACGAGTATGTCCGCGTGTCCATTGAAATATTGAATGAAATATTATACATAATGCTGTATTTTTATACATAACGTGGCATAAAGCCTTCTTAGTCTTGCATGTTTGTGCATTAGTAGGTTTATACTGTTTTTTGACAGTCAACGGTATGAACCAAGCGTTTAGATTTAAATAATATAACATCTTGTATATCTGTATACACTGACACTCTGAATTTGAATTACATGGTAAATAATTCGAAATGACTGAAATTGACTGTTAATACATACAATCTTGCGATTTCATAATTGGGGTAGACAAAGAGGACATTGCGAAGGACTTTCCTGTTTCGACACACATCCTTCGTTTCATTTCATCCATAAACCAAACACAACTCCTACGATTTCTCAGGTTTTCTACGTTTCCCATTTACATAACATCATTCACTTAATCTGATGATGTCTTCTCAGCCACGACCTGCACTCACATTTGCGCTTTATATTTTTTTGTTAGTCTTTCTACATTCATTCGTTCTTCACGTCTAAACCATCTCAGAGTGCTCTTCTCCATCTTCCTCAACAAATCAACCTTATGTTCAAATGTATCCCTAATTACTGTCATACATTACAAACCCATGCACTCTTGTCAGTTAACTGTTATACGTAGTCACCTTATTCTACAGCATTTATTTGGCTCCTTGAAGCATTTTTCCATGTCCACGTTGCACTCACATATATTGAATTCGGTACTAAAATGTAGCTTTGTACTATCACCATATCACATTTTGATACTGTATGGTCAAGTATATATGTTTAATCTGTTCACCGCGTTAAAAATCAAATTCCACGAATCCTGTGCGCGGCACAATTTCGGCGTTTTTTAATTTCTAAGTTTAAACGCGTTTTTAATTTCTAAGTTTATTTTGTTTAGAACCACTGATATTTGATTACAACACCAAGTAAACATGACACATAAGTAATTTTCTGATAATAAATAATAGTCATTACTCTTAAGGAGACTCATTAAATAAAGGAGATAAACTAAACATTACGTAAAATAAACAAAGGAATGCTACGATCAAAGCAATGATTCATTAAACTCACCCAATCAAATTCATATAGCACTAGTAATGTTTATTTACGTAAGAGAGACTCATCGCAGGACTCGATCCGCGCGACAGGTCGTTACATGTGACGCAATAGCTGGAAATATTGAGAAACCAAAAAAAATCGGCGCTCTGTTTATTCAACAATATCTCATAAACTAATATATTATTTGACAAGATTTTCAGAGATGTCACTAGAATAAAGATTATTTTAAATTTTAGTTCCATTTTCATTCCGGTTTTGTGTCATTCTTTTTAAGTATTTGTGATTTGAAACTTGGATTGTCGTCAGATCACAGGCATTTGTGCTTCCCGCGAGGAACACGTTAAGTTAACCATTGATTTTGTTTCCTTTATCTACACACCGTTCATTATCCTTCGTAACTCTTCCATAATCCAAGAAAAAAAAATAACCAAAAAGCAGAATGAATAAATAAACTACTCGTAAAAATTGTTAATTCAAATAAAAATATATTAATTATTCATGGCTCCCCCTTATCATGACGTCGTCTTTTTCTGTCCATGAGAGCCAATACTGGTTCCAGAGTCTGACCACACTCTGGAACCAGTATTGGCTGCCATAAGATTCTCTCCCTTGATGGCTTACTTTAAACAGCGACATAAAAAAATTAATATTTTTTTAATGGCAAAAGGGGTTTTTGTTTCTAAAATAGTTTCTACTTCCTTAAGTCCTTATAAATAACTGAATTTGAAATGAAGCTTATTATGTTAATATAATACTTAATTACTCATTTTATCACAATGAATAAGCTGTCACTTTGGACAGAAGCAAAGTAAAAAAAATATTAAATCAGTATTTTTTACTTAAAACCATACTGAGTAGTTCATAAATTAAACGTGTCTAAATTTAATTTTCATTGTTAACATTACAAGTTGACAGGTGTTTTGCCACTTGACAAACTAACAAACAAACGCTGGAACCCAGATTTTTTTAAATAGGATTCCAGTCTGGTTAACACTTAGGGCCTATAAAAACATCTTTCTGGTTGGTTGGAAAAGATTGCAACAT
Organism: Odontocerum albicorne; assembly: GCA_949825065.1. Classification (NCBI taxonomy): domain Eukaryota; kingdom Metazoa; phylum Arthropoda; class Insecta; order Trichoptera; family Odontoceridae; genus Odontocerum; species Odontocerum albicorne. The sequence goes on along the minus strand of OX463854.1, from coordinate 12,660,487 downwards.
GGCAATAAACTCGCCAGGTTAAAAAAAAAACACTTTTCCATCCAATCAGACAAGAGTAACGTACGCAATTGCTGGAGAAAATGTTTAAAGGTTCTTTAACGCAAAAAAAAACAATTTAAACATATTTAAAGCGTTAATACACAAATGATACAAAACAGCTATATATTATAGAATACTTGTAAATATCACCAAAGTCGGAGAAAATTACAAGAAAATATGTGTTAAAAAGAGACACATGACGTCATTGAAGAGACATGTAATATTTTAAGTCGCTGTTTGAAAAAAACCAACGCGGTTGAGAATCTTACTGCAGCCAGTAACTGGTTGCAAGTTTAATGGCAAAGCCAGTAAAGGATGACGTGAAGAAGGAAGATCAATTATTTCAGCTCACCTAGCATCTGGAATAGGTTTTATAACCGTTATTAGAGTAAAATAATATTGGAGTAAAAGAATATTGGAGCACACATTTTTTTTCCCTTATAATTTTATAATAATATCAAATAGAGCACCCGTTGTTTCAAGTTAAATACCGTTCAAAAAAATAAACATTACATTTTACTCAAAAATAAATTGAAAATTTATTACTTCGCCAAGTATTTGTTATAGTAAATACGAGTATAGAGACTTTCGTGGCGGGTTGATAAGACGCTTAACTTCCACACAGGACTTTCGGGTTCTATTCTCGATGGTATCCGGAAAAAAAATAGAATACCAATGTGTTAAAACTGTTGGTTTGGTAACAACACTCGCACACGTTAGACGCAAATATTGTTTTGCGGGATAGTATTGCCAACAAGTGCGATGACAAACGCTTAAATAAAATGTTGTCTCCCAGTCACGCTGTTTGGAATATCCGGAGCACAAATTCGGATTTGTTGAAAAATTCCAGATGAATGAATCGTTAGGAAATTATATTTTATAGCTTAAATTTTTTTTTTTTCTTTTTCGAGCGGTGAAATCCTTAGTTACTTTTAATGATCTATGAATAGATGTTTACTATTTTATTTTTTTAATAAAATACAAAAGTAATTAAATAACATCAATCGAACTATACAGTGAATAGGAAGAGCACTTTGAAATGGTTTGAATATGAACAACTGAATGAAGAAAAACTAAAAATCAAATATTTAGTTTCAAAAGTGAATGGAAGGCGTGGTAGGGAAAGATCAAGAAAAGTATGGTCGGATAAAGAAAATTATATTTAGAGAGAAGGTAACGTAAAAAGTCAAGGAAGTCGTTGAACTAGTATGAAAATGTTTATTTTTGAGCGAGGAGAGTCCGCTCTCTAAACATTTTTTTTAACCTGGCGAGTTTATTGCCATGTGGCAATCTCTTCCAACCAACCAGAAATAAGTGTTTATAGGCCCTAAGTGTTAACCAGACTGGAATTCTATTAAAAAAAATCTGGGTTCCAGCGGGGATCAAACCTGCAACCTCCTGATCGGCAGACAAGTGTCTTACCACCAAGCCACGGAGGTCGTCGTTGCTAAATTAAACGTCATTTTTTATTATTACTTTAAGGTACATGTAAAAGAGGTGAATGATGTTTTTAGAGATATGAAAGACTGGCGCTCTGCCCTCCCTATCTACTCTAATAAGGAGATGGCATGATGTTATGTATGTGTGTTACTTTCAAATTATACAACTTAAAACAAGGGCGGGCTATGTATTTATTCTATCCGCGTTCAAAATCGGAAAACAATCTTAATAAAATTACTTGAAATGAGATTTAACTATAAGAACGTTTTACAAGTAAATTGGTTCAATTACATCTAACCACATAACGGTTAATTTTTGTAAATGTCCGCTCTGCGTTTGTCATTTATAAATTGTTTTGAAATTTATGAAAATGTGAACGTTGTTTATAACACATAAGGTAAAGATTAGCTATTTATGGTAGTTCGGTATTCACTAATTCGATATGAATTGTAAAAATGCTTAATGTAATATTTTATTTAGCACATTAATCAATTCTGCTATTTTGGTAGCAAGTTCGCAGATGACGGAAAGGTGAGTTGCAGTAGAAAACAAAGTGCATGGGGAACTAAAATATATATGTAAACCAAACATATCTGCTAAAATGTTGGTTTTCAATACGTGGAAATTTAATGAAAGGAGTTAGTAAACGAGGTGGAAATGCTTACATTGAACAGAATATTAATAATTTTATAGGAAATGTTTACACTGAGAAGAATATTAATAATATATATACTTTGACATAATATGGAATATAATTTTTAAACATGTGTGCTGAAAACTGATGTGTGAAGTAAGTAAAAACATCACTTTCAGGCCGTTTGAACATGTTGAGCGAATGAGTGCCGAAATACTGACTTAATAAAATTATAATGCAAGCATAAGTGAGAATCATTATAAAGGACGACCAAACAAAGTATAGTTGAACCAAAAAAGATAAAAATAAACAGAATAAGCTGTATGAAATATAAATATGTGGAGTTCGCGAAGGAAGTATGTCGTGATAGAAAAGTTTGGTGTTCTGTCGTCTCCACCTAGTCCAACAGATAAATAGCGTGTTTGCGTGTAAGATGGTTTGAGTTCTTAAAAATTATTACCACACAATGTAACTATTGAGGTAAGGATCGTTCACTTCCGTTACTTTCATACACATCGTGATGCATACTCTATTATATTGGCTCACTTATTTCAGCGCGAAAATTTGATTAATTTGGTCATGGCACGTTTTCTAAGTCTTCCGAGACTTGTCGAACATTTTAAAGTATATTATTTTTGTAAATCTTTCATCATTCATTCTTTCTTCGTTGTCAAGTAAAATCATTGCTTATTTTATTCAAATTAAATACCATGTTTTCTTTTTATGAAATCTGCAAAATGATTCTGAATTAAGGGTTTAAAAGTATATTTTCTTGGCTCGTTTATGTTAGTTAACACTTAAACAGATTTACAAATTATGAAAATGGATTTTCGTCAAAGTTTCGTCAAAGTTTATTAGTTTAATAATTTCTTGACAAAATAAACGACACTTATATTTTCTTTATAAACAATTATAAAACCAAAGTTAACAGCTTAAAATTTACCAAAAAAAAATCAGAACGCATACACACCATCACGTTATTTCCCTGTTGGAGTCGACAGAGGGGACAGAGCACCAGATTTTCATATCTTGGCACACATTCTTTACTTTTTTGGCATCCATACACCTTTTCAAACAAGTCCTTCGATTTTTACGTTTCTTCTTTCAAAATATTAATTACTTAATCCAACCATATTTTCCTTGGTCAATGTTCACGTTCATCCCTTATCAAAATATGCTGTATGGAAATACTAATGTATAGTGCAACATGAAACATTAAAAAAATAGTTAAACAAATAATTAAGTTAATGAAATCAGACGGTTACAAGGTAAACCGTCGCGCAGGGATTCGCCAACTTTTTTTAACAGTACCACATAATGAAAGTTGCAAAAAATAGCGAACCACCAGTAGCCCTCTCGGCACCTTTAATAACCAAATTCCACTATTCAATGTGTAATTAATATGCCTTATAATTTAACTTTAAAAAGATTATGCGTGTTACCAATATTACAAATAAATTTGGGAAATATTAAATCTCATAGGTTCAATACACATTTGCAAAATTTCAGTGTGAAATCTAAATAAACCTTATCTAGGCTTTCACCAAATTATGATGTCTTGTTTTTGATATATTTCTACAAAATAATTTCTCCATCATTTTCAGAATTCCTCATATAAAATAATTAAGATTGTTTGCAAAAAAAACGTGCTGTTTCAAAAGGATGACGGATGGGTGTTGTTTAAATGGCTATTCGCTGCGTTAACCTGACCAAGTTAACGTGTTTAAAATATAAGCGTAAACCCGGGTTAGCGGAATTATTTTTGGGTGCACAATACATTTCATTATTTTAACTGGGTAACCCTAGGTTTTTTTCAAGGTCTCTTTAACTTACATGCATATATTTTTTTAAATCTACTTTGCACGGATTTCTTCTGTTATGCAAAGAGGGTATGCTTCTAGTAAGCTTATTCATAAATAATAATAGTAGCCAGGATTCTTCTCATTCTGTTAGACGGTGCCGAGAATATATGGTATACACAGTATCACTTATTTGGTTCAATATCTCAATACTATGCTTGACTGAGTATTTAGCCATGATATTCGTTATGTTAGTTGGTATGTAGAACAAAGGATGATTCCTTGTACGGTTATATTAATTAGGGTGCTTCTAGTATCGCGGGACAGTTAAAACAACCTTGAAAAACCTTTAGTAGGAATATCGCAATGGATTCTTGCCTTCTTGTTTCGAGGTTTCTATAGTTACAGACCCTGAGAAGTTCGACATGGTGCACATATTTTGGGCTATTGCCCTTTGTTCTGTACCATAGATATCTGGAGATTTTTTTTGTATTTGTTCAATATTATTCTTATATTCGAGCTGGTGAGGAGCCGAAACTGAAGATGCATATTCTAATTTAATTCTTATTATAGTTACAAAAGTTTCGAAGGATATCGGTACTGTTAAATTTTCTTGATATTCTCATTATAAAACCGAGTAGTTTGTTACAGTTCGATATCAAACGCGAGACATGGTTAACTAATGTGAGTCCAATTTCTGTTTTTCTGGAAGAGATTACCACATGACAATAAGTCCGCTAGATTGTAACAAAAAACAACCGTGCAACAAAAATGTAATACAAAACAAACTTTTGCGGACCGTTGCTGCAGAGCTTTTTTTTTCTTCCTTTGAATGGACCCCTTATGTCTGTGGCGCAAGACTCATCAACCAGACCACCGCACTCGATAAATGGAGATGTAGCTCCCTTAGTTCCCCAGACGCGCATACGCTGAATGATCGTTCACAATGTGGTAAGTCATTCGCACCAATCTCTGTTGGACTGGGGGACAAGCTTATGGAAATGGAAAAAAGTGAGAAATTGTAGAAAAACCTTACGAAGTTTGAATAGATCAAGGTATATACGAAGTCTGAAATATCTGATGTACAGACAGGGACTAACTTACACCTATACATATAGATACCCTTTATGTATGTGTATGGATAGGTGTAAACGACATTATCAGTGGACACTTCAGAAGCATTTTTCAAAATAAACAAAATTTCAGACTATTTATGCATTTATTATATCCGTACCTTTTTAAAACAACATATACCAGGAGTAATTAACTCACATGTGTAATTGTGAACCACAAACATTTGGCAACACTTATTTTATATGCAGCCCCTTATATACCATTTCTCTGTCAAGGTAGGCAGAGAAGACAGAACACCATACTTTCTTATAATTAGCTTCTTCTATCTCCATACAACTTCCACGATTTCTCTGACTTTTTACATTTTCTATATTTAAGAATATCATTCATTTGAATCAACTAAACCTTCCTTGGTTTTCTTCTCACATGTACTTTCTTGCATCTGTTTTGTTAGTATTTTTCATTCATTAATTTCACAAGCCCAAACCACCTGAGAGTGCTTTTCTTCATCTTACTTAACACATCAATCTTAAGTTCACATTCATCCCTTATTTTTTAATTCCGTACTCTGGCATACATGTTTTCTCCATGTATTCTTCTCAATACACGTATTTCTACAGCATTTATTCGGTTCATTTCAGTGGTTTCCCACGTCCACGTTTGACTCCCATATATCAAAGTTGGCGCCAACATACCACTGTAGACTATCATCTGGAATACTCGTTTACTCAAACGGCTCGTTATAATAATATGACAATTTATACAGCGCCGATTAGAGTGCAGACTCTTCTCAACGGTAATCTAGCTTGAGATTCGTATGCACAATTATAAACCGATAAAAAAGTATACTCATTGTTTCACATGGCGTTTTCTAATTCCTAGATTTAGTAGGGCCCTGATAATGCATATTTCTTGGCTGAACTAAAAGCCTGTTCATAGTCTACGATTGCCAAATACAGTGGAAGTTGGTATTCTTAACAACGTTCTACAATTTCCTTTAATACCTGAATATGGTCCATAACCTCCTCTAAATTCAGCTCGTTTCTTGTTGATTTTTATCAAAAGCTATTTTAAGTCTATTGGAGATAATCTTAGGGAATACTTTATTAAGAGTGGGTACGGAGTCAAAATTATTTAAAAAATATTTTTTCTGTTTTTATAGAGTAGGATGATGCTGGCATTTTTCCATTCTTCGTCTTGCACGCGATTTAAAGATTTTCGCTAACATAATTTCTACGTCTTTGCTGTTTCTTAAAATTTGTCAACGGAAAGCCCATTAAAACCTGATCTTATCCTGACTTTATACATTCTGTACTCCCCAAGGTAGAATGTCAGATTTTGTTTCCTCGTCATTATCCTGAGTTTGGACAGAGAAGTATTGTAACGAAGTATCTGTCATCAGTTTGAAAACAGGCGCTAAATATTAAAAAATATATTTATGTATAGTTCATTGTTAACGTTGAAAGTTCATTGTTAACGTTGACTTTATAATCATTAAAATAGTGGATACATTTTTTACGACATTCTGTATCATATATGGTCATAATTTTTAAGCCTAAATTTTAGTAAACGCATGCCAATGTTTCTTGGCATGTGTATTTCTTCCAACTTTCCGAATTAAGAAATTACAACCTCTTAAATCACGCTTAGCAGGTAGGAGCGAGGAATAAACAGTGTTTTATTCTTGTTTTGTGAAGTGTTTTTTATTTGATAAAAAAATGTTACATATCTCGAATGTTAAAATATGTTTTTTTTTCAACCAGAAATATGTTTTTTTATAGGCTCTAAGTGTTAACCAGACTGGAAACCTATTTAAAAAATCTGGGTTCCAGCGGGGATCGAACCCGCAACCTCCGGATCGGCAGACAAGTGTCTTACCACCAGGCCACGGAGTTCGTCATTTAGAATTTTAAAACCATATATAGTTTATTATTAACCCTTTCACCGTAAAACCCTTTAGGAACGTGAGTGAGATTTTTTTTCTTTTACCAATACAATCTAAACTAAATCAAATTTTGAATACGATTTGTTATAGACACAAAAATTACGAAATATGGAAATTGATACAATACATTTATTTATTACATTTTATTTGAGTATACCATACACAATCGTCAATTTTAGTATGCATACATTTTACTACAATAATTTTTGACACAATAAGATTCAAATAATTAATTTTCACATACCCGATGCACAGCATAATTTGCACAAATAAACCGTTTATAGAGCCTTTATTATTTTTTTTTTTTCTGGATATTGTTTTTTTTTAAATACAGTTAAAGGCATCTCCTTGAACTCTCACAAGGATACGTATTCGAACACTTGGTTGGTTTATACGACTAAGTTGTTTCATAACAAGGCCTGAACTTCGACTAGACATCTATGTTTTTTTTAGCTTGTTTGCCACCCACCCGGGTTCAGAGTTAAAACTCAAATTCAAATATGGCTTGTTAACTTGAAAGGGTTGCTGATCCCTGATCTAAACTTTATGGAAAGAAAAATCATAAAGATAACATTTTAAACCATCCAATATATTTTTTACGGACCATTAAGGGAAAATTGAACAAGTCTCCTATACTTTTGAATAAAAATAATAATGCTGAAGTTTGCTTAATAAAGCTTTATCCCTATACTGAGAGTATATTCCCAATGAGTCGATTAGTGTTAAGAGATTCTAAAGTTTTCTGTTTATTGCATTTGTTACAAAACTTTCCCTAGTAGCGAAGCGCGCCTTAGTTTTCATAATTTTCGCTAATTGAGTTCTGAAAAATGAATCTGATTTAAGCTTTTAATTACTCATACTTTGAAATAAGGAAATTGTTTAACCGTTTGGGATAATCAAAAGCTTTTTACATAATAGATTCATAGATATTCTTATTAAGTGTTTTGTGAAATAAAGAAAAAACAGAAAAGCCATTCTAGTTAAGTACAAATATGAATATCGAGAAATAACTAACCATTAAATTTCATTAAATCTCAAAGAATAAAATATAATATAATATCGTTAAGCCAGAAGTGATGAAAATCATGGAGTATAAAAGGAAATAAGGAAGTCTTGTGGTTAGATAAATATTACGAAAATGTGGCATGGGGGTCGTTTCTCTATGGTGTATTTGGTCGATACTTATGATAAATAATTAAAGAGGAGAATTATGTCTAGAGCACTTATTATACAACACTCTTTATATAGATATAACTCCATTTAGAACTTTTCGTAATACCTCTGTCTCAATGCACCATTGTCATTAATTGAACTATAAATTCTGCGAAGAATCTTTCTTTCAAAGGTATCGAGAACTCTTTTGTCCCGCTTAACAAGTATCCAGGTCTCTGAATTATACGTTGGAGCTTTGGAGTTCTCTTCAGTGTACAAGTTAGCACTAGCAATTTATGTTCGATGCGTAAGTTAGCATAGTTACTTAATAAAAAGTCCGATAATTTTCTGTTTACATCGCCTAATTGAATTCCAATTTTTGACACAACCGTCGGAAATAAACACTTTTCTGAAAGGAAACAAATTTAAAATTAGTGCCTTTTACCGACCTTTTTTCCCCATATTTCGAGTTATTTTTTACCCTAACAAAAAAAAACTCTATTCGCGATACAAAAGTACGTGGAGGATCATTCATCACTAGGAAACCACGGATTGCCGCGAGCAACGAAATTTAGTATATACCTATATGTATATACAAGTTTATATGAAAAAATATCATCAAGACGTAATTTAACGACGTATAATCAACCGCTGCTATTGTTATATATTTTCATCCTTGCATATGGAGATAAGGGATACATTGTAAATTGAGGAAATTTCCTATTAAATTTATGAAAATAAAAAAGGCTTTTTACTATACGTTATTATGATAAAATTTACAGTGATATTATGCAAGAATAAAAAGGTGGCTAGAAGGGATCAAAAAATATAAACAACAATTATTTTTATTCACTGGCAAAGTCATAAAATACTCCATATCGTTCATGGAGCAAAACTTGAGATTGATATTAAATTTTTTTTTGATAAAATATCCACTTTTATATTGCTGTTTGGTAATTAATTTATAAAGGCCATAGTCTACAAAAATCTAATTTCAATTATTGATTTTTTTCAATAGCAAATAAAAAAAACATCAAACAAAGTATAAATGATATTTTAAAGCAAAAGTAAAAATCAACGAAACATGATCAAAACATCAATAATGAAAATTGAAATCGTGATTTTTTATTTTAAACTACATACTTTAAATTTAAAATAATTAATTTGAAATAAATATAAACATTTTAAAAAGAAATATCATGTCATATTTAAGTCTAACAGGAATTTATATTAAATGAATAAAGAATAAAAATTTAATCATAGAGAAATCCCATCAGCATTCCCTTTAAAAAAACTCAAGTACCAAGTTTTAAATAGAGTTTGTGTCTATTTGTACGAAAAAGTGGAATATCTGGTTGAAGACCGGCCAAGATTGAAACTTTTTGTAGCATTCCGTGTTCTAGATGTAATGAATATCTGACTGTAGACCGACCAAGATTGAAACTTTTTCTAGCACTCCCGTGTTCTAGATGTAATGAATATCTGACTGTAGACCGACAAAGATTGAAACTTTTTGTGGCATTCCTGTGTTTTAGACGAAACGTATACATTGTATATATTCATTTTACACATACTCACTATATTATGGATAGAGAACCACTTCAAGTGGCTGCGAAAAGGTCATCGAAAACCGTCAAAGAGATAACAAGGATGTCTTCTACCAAATACATGGACTACTTCAAGTTAATTGCCAGTGACCGGTGGATGAGGGACACAGCACAGAGAGGGCTAAAGAAGAGAAGAAGCAGTGAGCTAATATAGACTGACATGATGCTGTGAAAACCACTTAACTAGGCAAGGGCTGCGACAAAATATTCTCAGTATACATTTATTAGCATTTCTATCGAAATCTTTCAAAAAAGATCTTATGAAGTTAAAATTATTAATAATTTAGAGGTAGGTGCACCATTTATTTAGCTAATGAACTTTGGATGAGAATGTATCTAAAATATTCGAATATTTATTCCCTACCTTGGGTTATCTGTTGATAATTGAGTTGGTATGGTCATTAGTTCTAATTAGATTTATTCTGAAAAATTTATTTTGCCTTCTTTTAATTTGAATATGGAATACAATTGAATTTGCTATTTCGGTTCATTCGATTAATTTGTGTTATATATTATTATATACATATATTTTTAAATAAAAATATAAAATGTGTTATGATCCGTTTATTGAACGATTGCACAAAAATGGAAAAATGAGATGCAGACAAGTTGCAAATACTGAAGCTCCTTACCCAATGTGAAACAGGATATGCCTATAACAAATTGGCATAAACAGTCATCTTCGGTGGTATCAATGTCACGAACTCTCATCCTCCACTTCGTTTTATTCCTTATACTCTTCACTGGTAAATGACATTCAATATTTCAAAGTTAAGTTATCTAAGGGGATAAAATATTTAAAATTTATATAAAGTAGCAATTTATGCTGAACTTGTACTCAAGGAACCCGTCGAATCTTTGTTGTTGTTCTTTAAAATCCACATAGTTCTCGGCCTCGGCAGGTTCCGTCATTAGTATGGCACACAAAGTTTGAGAAAGAGGTGCACCCGTCGACCCTCTGCGGGCCAGTGTAATGCATTTAGCGTTTCCAGTGAGCTTCTCGATAAGCCTAGTAGACGCACAACGATTATTTGGAACGATTTTAGCCATTTTATTTAAAATTTTCTTCAATTTGATCTATTTTTATATCAACTAGTAAACACGGTATTAAGAAAAATTCCCGCATTTTATAATATTTCATATCATTTCAAAGGAACTGCGGGTAATTTTTTATCTGGCTCATTTTATGTGCAATCATTTGATATATTTTAAATTTGTATTGGAATAAAAATCAAATTTCATGATACTTTTCTACTTATTTTATAATGAACACTAATACGTTTAGATCAATGAGCATCAACGGAACGGGAGTTTTTCATAATAGTGTTCAGTCAAATATTTATTTATATTTCCATGTAAATATATAATATTTATTATAAAACTCCTTCAAAAACTCGCCGTAGAAAAATTTAACCAAATATAAACATATGATTCACGATTTTTAGCCTTTATTCAAAAATTTTCCTTAAAAGTGGGAAAAATTCTAAAAGATATATTTTTGAATGGGTTATAATAAAAAAAACGGAAGCAAAAAAGGGAGGAACCACAGGTGAAATGCATTAACCCAGACCCTTCTCTGCCTTATGGAAGGAACGAGATGTGATAGTATAATAAAGGGGCGATGACTTTGAATAAAAAAATGCTCACGAATCATCAATCGTCATTTATTCATAGGTTACAGCTAAATTGCTTCTAGAGTTGGTAGAAACATTTATTTATTTTTTTATCCCGGGAAACTAAACCGAGTTTGAGAATTATATGCAAAAAAAATATATAATCATTCTTTAAAACATTGTTTTATCACACTTTCGTCATTTATCTATGCTCTACCAACAAAAAGACCGTAAAATTAAAAACAGACTGAAAACATTTTTATTAAATTGGGAACGCACTGGAATCCAATTAGTAACCCCCAAGTTTGGAGACAGGTATCTTACCAACAAAGACATAGATGTGGTCAATGAAAACTATAATTCAACGCATCCACCACCTGAACGACTCAAGAAACTTAATTTCCTTTCATCAATCTGAGTGGACTTGTATTCTTGCTAGTCTGGTTTCAAAGCACTTAGAGACACTCTCAGACGAATCAGCCAATCTAACACTTCCATAATGCTCGTGTGCGCATTTTTAATTCCCCAGTGAACGAATTAAAGGGGCAATTCTTGATTTCATATTCCGTGGTTTGAACTTGACTACATTCGCATAGCGATGACTCCTCAAGAGCTTGAAGAGCTTGAAGTAGGCACAGTGACAGTGCCAAGTGCGCACTCAGTTTAACCCACTGCAGATTTCCCTTGGCACTCTACCTATAATTTGTTCGACAGTTGGGTCAACAATTATTTTTAAATTTAATTTCGGCCTCATGTCTTTGTTCTCTCCATGTTTCTCTAGAGCTTTAATTATTACGGAGAAGGTTTGCACCTCGGGTCTTGATAGCTTTTTGTGAGTAAAATCGAGTAGCTGGTATATAAATGATATCGTAATTAAGTGGAACTGTTACATTTTGCAGGCGTTACTTGTATTTCCGAGTATAGTAATGTTTTTCTACTGTAACAGTGGTATGAGATTTTAATATGAAATTGAACCTTAACATGCAAACATGTATAAGTAACAAATTATAAGAGCAAAACTATGATTTATCTGATTATTAAATTATGAACCTTAATATTATTTAATTATTTTAGGTTTTAATTACCTTCTCACATCGACACCAGGAATTAAACGATTCTTACCTTGTGCGATATGGACTCGTATATAAAATTTTAAACAATTTTTTACATCGTAGAAATAACTCAAGTATCTTATTTTTCTTTGCCACCTATAACCAAAACGGAAACTGAAGAATGAATAGCGCATGCAGTGGAAAAGCGATTTTTTTACTTATCATAATTCTTATGACTCCCATAGTAGATAGCTCTTTAACAAAAAATTGTGAATGATTAAATATCATTCCTGGATATAACAGTCACAATTGTTTATATAGCCAAAGGCGCTCCGATGCATGGCGTTTTGATTTTTTTGTATTGCGGAAACAAAAAAAATAAAGTCAGTGGATAGATTTGAATTACGGCAAAACTACATCAAGATTGATGGGTAAAGTGAAGAAGTTTGGAGATATTTGGGAGCTGAGACGTGTCTTGGGGAAGAACAAGCTAAGTTTACAGCATTTTACAATAAATATTTTATCCAGTCCAGTCGAGTCAATGTTACTGGACTGGGGATCCCTTGCAATTTCAACATCAATATCGAGCTGCTGTTCAACGTCGATCATATGATCTTCTATGAGAAAACAGTCCGATTCAAGACGCACACACCATCTTGCAGAAGTCACATACATGTGGATCCTGCTGAGCCATCTGGAAACACTGACTCATATCCGTAAAACTGTTTATCACACGTCTAGCTATTGAGGCAAGCTCAATAACAAATAGCTCTTCACTTTCCACGATCTTAAGCCAATTGATCCCACAAAGTCAGTGACTCTCAGAGACTGTTCTTATAATGTTTCCTCAGCCCACTAACACTTGCATGCAATTGTTTTCTTGTATACAACGCATCATGAGAGCCTATGATTGCCTTTGTATCAGATATCACGTATCTGCTCCTTTTCAATTTCACCTCAACAGGATTACAGTTCGAGCATTGCAAGACCGAGATACTTATGACATGATTGCTCCAGTGCATCCAAAGGATGCGAATGTCTCTGCTGTAGAAAATTGTCATTTAGTTTAGTGACAGCCGCTGACACACTTTTAAGGCAAATCTTCAGTTCATCATCAAAAGAGAAATGTAATACCAGAATACTGCCCAAATATGTGAAGTGAGGTACGTTCTCTAATCACAATCCATGTCATCGAATGTCGAGTTGTTGTAATACCTTGTTTTCTGCAAAACAAACTAGGACTTGGGTTTTCTAAACATTTAATTGTAGGTCAAAAATTGCATACATCTCTCTTTAAACACTGATGATCTCTCGGAGGTCTTCCTATGAATGACCAACAAGAGCGCAAGCATCTGAAAATTGCGGCTCTGTGATTTAAACGTATTTTTTTTCCTATACACCCAAAGTGAAGGTTTTTTTTTTTGAAGAAAAAATTATCGAAATCAGGGGTATTCTTATACGAGTATTTCTGAATATTTACGGAATGCAAACCTGTCATTCAATGTGAGAAGAAAAGCGCATGACTAGAACTGACAACCTTCCACATGGAAATCCATCTTGTTACCGTGCAGCCATACACCTTAATTTTATTATTATATCTAAAGCAGGGGTTATTTGGTACTCAAAACAATACATGTCATAACTTTGCAGATGCTTGGAGGTTTAATTCCAAAATCAACTCGTGAAGTGATATTTTCTAATGAAATGACTAACAATTTTATTTGTCACCTTGGTTGTATACGATACAATCTGACGGGTTCATTGACACGCTCCAAACTCTTTCAACCAGACCTGGCTTAACTTAACCAACTTAGGGTTTATATGTCCCAATAAAAGTCGCATGTTTGTAATTTTCATTATTCTCTCTCCAAATTCCATTTACACGCCTATTATTTATTGAAATTTAACAAAGCTTTGGCTAAAATTAATTGCAAACAACGTCCCACAAATTAATTCTTTACAATATAAAAACAATATTTCATTTGGTAATGCACCAAAATTGTGATGTACGAGTATTATAAAATTACCCATTAAAGTGAAATTAAATATTTCGTTGTTTTTGTGGGAAAAATATATATTTAAAATCCTATGTCTCTCCTACTTCATAAAAATCAATCCTTAAAATCATTGTGCCTTTCATTTTCTAAAACTCCGAGATATTCTTAGGAAGATCGAGGGGACATCGTCTGAATAAGAGATTACCGCACAGATCGTTCTTGCACCACCTTCTTGCATCATTTGCGTCAATTGTAGATCCTTCTCACTTATATAGAGCTTCTCCACTTGCACTTTTCCTAGTCATTTCGTCTTAGTACTGAATTTGAATCTGGTTAAGCCTTTATTTGAATATTTTTGTATTGTTTTATACTTTTCTTGCATACATAATTATTTTTTGGATCCATTGCAACGTAGCGATTTCTTCTAACTAACCAAGAAACATGTTACGATCTTGTGTGAAAGCCTAACCACAATATTTATTTTTCTTTCGGTAAAAAAATCTGCAACCCTCATGCTGGAAGACAGGCATCTTGCCAAGTAGCTGACGTTGTTTGTCTAGTCATACTATAGTCCGTTTATTTTACAATTAAATAAAAATAACATTCACGGATAAAAACGACAGGTGTTATAAAAAACATCCTGGCTGGGATTTGCCATATGGTATTTTATCTTAACCTATCAAAAAGGACATTTACCAAAGAAAAGGCATAGTGAGAGAGATGACAGACTTTCAGGGTTCGATTTACTTTGAAATCTACATTTTTAACAATGGTTCTAACCTTGTTTTTACATAAGGCCTTATTGAAATATTTTTGATTGGTCGGAAAATATTGCCGCGTGGTAATACACCCGCTAAGGTGCAATACAATCTGATCATTTTGTAGTCCATAAAAGTGTTATAAATAAATTACAAAAGGGCTCATGTGAAAAACATGACACAGACATTTATTTGTGTTCTATCCGGAATCGAACCCCTAACTCGGGTTGGAAGTTCAGTATTCTACAAGGAATACCGCGGAAATTGTTAAATTTCAGTGTGTATATAATAAATTATTGATAAGACACTGTTAACACTTTTTCTCTTAATTTTCTAACTTTTATCTTAAATTATAAAATACTCGTACATTTCAGTGAAACGAAGAAAATTGTTCGTAAAAATAAATCTTTCGAATTTCAATAATAAAATTTACTTCTCAATTTCTCGCCTTTGAGCGACGCCAACACTTGGATTATTCCTTTTTTTTTTTTATTTCCGATATCTGATGTTTCTCAACAAATAATATCCAATGAAAATCATTATCACCGCTCCCGGAGCAATTCTTGTTCTCTCGCCCCAATCGTTCCCCTTAAGCTGTGTCGGCGTTTCATTTGAAATTTCATGTTTTACATATTACGTTTTGAGCCACTCGACTGGCGGTCTATATTCATTTGCAAGAATACAGCATGGCTATGAACTATATACGTACGTGTATTCGGAACAGAATATAAGATCGGATATAAAGAAGGGCTGACTCTTAAGTTTTTAATACTTTTTTGTGTAATTAATTATTTTGTCAACTATGGAGTGCCAGGAACACTACTATGTATGTACATACTCGTATATACGAGTACTGTCATCATTTCCTTATCGGTGTGGATATATTGTTCTAGACACATATCATTTGCATCTTCTACGTTCATGTACATTATTCTATGATTTCTCTTACTTTCAACTTTTCGTTCTTTCAAATTATAATTTATTTGATACAACCATATCTTAGTTGGTCTTCTTTAACTGCACCATTCACTCACATATTTGTTTTGTAAATCTTTTTTTATTCGTTCGTTCTTCATGCCCAAGCCATCACATAGTGCTCTTCTTCATCTTACTCAACGCTTCATCTTTAAGTTCACATTCATCCCTACTCACTTCATTCCTTATTATGTCGTACATTGTCAAGACGTGTATTATTCTCAGTGAACGCATTACAACATCATTTATTTGGTTTTATTAGGTGTACCAATTCAAAGCTCAAAAGAACATTTTCCAGATATTTCTGACGGTGTCAAAACATGGAGAAATGAAAACGAAAGAACAGAGGCATCTTAGAGATGGGGTGTGTTGTGCGGGTGACGATTGTTACGTGTAGCTTAGATAACTCATAGGACATATTTCTCAACTCTGGAACAACTATAAATCAAACAGCATTTGTATTTTCATCTATATACTCGTAATTGCGAATCCTCAAATATTTAGTCCATATAATCAAACGACAAGACACAATGGAAAGACCAGCAATCTAAGAGAAAATACTAGTGTCCCTATCATGGGGCAGATCACCAACGCAATAGACAGACCTATCATTCCAACGTTAATGCCATTAGAAGACGAATCTGTGCCGTGGAGTTTTCTGTTTCTTTTTTTTAAGTTTGTAAGCTATTGCACATCAGCAAACTCACGGGCCAGACCGCTGTACTGGATTTGATGGCGCACCGAAGTTAGACGATCGGAGCACACCGGAATGTTGTGTTTTTTCTCTTTTTTTGAAAGAATTAATATAACCGAAGTCATAGATCACTAGGTGGAAAAAATACCTATGTTATTCGAGGGGAGTAGCACAGCGCGGGGTTCGAACAAACGACCTTCCGCACGAAAGTCCATTGCGTTACCGCGCGGCCATCACCTCATATATTCGCAGCAAGATACAGGGAAAATCTCACTTTACAGGGGACATGACAAAAGGCAACTAACCCAGATCCGTATAATTCGAGAGAGTACACTTGATATAATTGGTTAAAATACGTCTTATTTTTTCATAAACTAAATGAGTAAATCAATATTAAAGTTCTTGTCATATTCTATATAAATAAATTGTAAATGTTCGTATATTAAAAATCTCTAATTTCCGAAAGCTCTTCACCGATTGCTTTGAAATTTTAACAAAGGGCTGCATTAATATACGAAAATGTTTATACATTTTTATTTATATACAAGTGTATATAAAAAAGTTTATAAATCAGAAAAAAAATAACGTTTGCGACTCCTGCAGCGACACAGACGAACTAAACTTGACAGTTATGTTACATTGCATTTTCGACGTTTCGGAATTAATATTAAATATTAAATATCTATGTAAATAAAAATGTTAATGTTCGTTAATTAAAAATCTCCGAAAGTTATTCACGGATTGCTTTGAAATTTCGACAGTTCCATTTTGATTTTGAATAATAAATATAAAACAATTAAATATAAAATAATTAAATATCAAACATTTCAATATTAAATATAAAATTTTCAAATACGTTTATTGAAAAATAGCGCCATCTGCTTGGACGTAAAAACACTCGCTTTACTAAATAGTTTATGCGTCATTTTCATTTCGTTATGTGCGTCGTTGACATGTAGCTTGTGGTTGAAAAAGTATTTCCCAATATTCAAATCAATTATAAGAATCACGATTGGCTGAGTGAACGAGCTATTCTTGCCGCCAAGAACAAAGACGTCTACGAACTTAATAATATTATTCAGTTCCTTTTTTAATGTTTCGCAATTTTATATGTTTTTGTTATAACTTTCTTTCTTCTTTTTCAGTGCAATCGATCTTTCATTTGAATTCAAATCGTATCGTGAATTGACCTCTTGGAGTGACGCGATCATGTGATTCAGTGAGACGGCGTGATGTTGATATGTACATTTTTGACAAACGTCATATTTCATTTTAATGATCTGCCAAATTTTTGCTAATTTGTAACAAAGGTATATTGATTTGTCATTATTGTTAGTTTTTTTGTAATATATTTACCTAAATAACTTGCTATTTATTAGAATCGAGCCTTATATTAAAATCGATAAAATAATTAAATTTGCTGAACGTCGTTACAAATATTAAACGTATTGGGGCAAATTTGGTGACGTCAAAAGAGGAATTGGTTGAAAAAGTATTTCCCAATATTCAAATCAATTATAAGAATCACGATTGGCTGAGTGAACGAGCTATTCTTGCCGCCAAGAACAAATACGTCTACGAACTTAAAAATATTATTCAGTTTCTTTTTAAATGTTTTGCAATTTTATATGTTTTTGTTATAACTTTCTTTCTTCTTTTTCAGGGCAATCGACCTGTTTTAGTTCACCAAAATGCCGAGGAAGCAGCAGAGCGACGAGCAGCCAGACTTGAGGATGCACGGTTGCAAGCACGGCGATCGCGTTCTACAGCTTCAGATCTGCTTAGTTCTCAAGAGAATGAATGCGACAGACTGAGAGTGGCTGAAAGACATCAAAAATATTGTATACCCACAAGCATTGTGAAATTAAACATATTAGAAACGTGTACTTTCTCTTTTTTTTCTTTTCCATTTAACCAAACTGAGCCACAGCAACGCCGGGCCGGGTACAGCTAGTGTTAAATAAATAAAGCTTACTGTTTCACAAAAATGGGTATGGAATTGTCGAACATAATAGATATAAATTTTTGGGCAAGACAAGAGGTACAGTCTCAGCTTATTTTTTGTTTGTAATGTACAAAATAAAATAAGTCAAGTCCACAAATTTAGGTTGCCAAATAGAAAAAAACACAATCGTATATATTTAGTTATGTTGACGATGCCACACTTATGACTGCAAATGGAAACGATTCACAAATATTGTTATAAAAGTTGTGCTACGTATCATTAAAATATGAGTGTCTCATTCAAAAGGTCTCTTATAATTTCTGGAGAAACGGTAAGACGCTAGCTTATTGATAAAAACACGTATTTAACCTTGGAGTGGATATTATAATTCACAATGACTCTTTTTTTTTATTTGAGGACAAGTGAACAAAACCTCAGCAATGTCCACATGCTTCAAAGAGACACACGCATTTAAAATGATCGGACAAAGAATACCTGTTTGTTAGAGACGGATGTTACTAAGAGAATTATGGAAAGAATCTTGAGATGATGTAGTCGAATTGAGGGGACATGGGGCGAAATACTTACGAGACAAATATTAGTCTAAAATTAATGAAAAACGAAGAAATGGTAGACTGACGAAAGATTAGAACGAGATAGTACGATACATTTTAAAGTTCAAGTGCTACATGAATGTGGACGAGGTGAGAGCTGTGTTAATGAATTGATAGGTCTTAAGATATGTCTTCTCTGCCCACTCCATAAAGGATATGGTGTTATAATTCGCATGCTCGCATTGATATGTGGTAAATTATTTTGTTAATCAAACAACAGTCAAGCTAATAAGGTTTTTTTTCTATTTCTGAAGATAGCAAAAATGGAAAATATATAAATGATATAACGTTCTTTTACAATATACCAGTACCATACTTTGATTTCATATACGAGTATAATAAATGGCTGCTCTTAAACGTTTCTTAATAAATGCAGGTGGACACATTATTTTTTGATGATAAAATAATTGTTAACAATCGAGATACCAATAATAAATGAGCTTTAATAAATAAAATAGAAATACTCTTTTATTTTCATTAACCTTTGATTTCGTAGTGAATTATTTTCGAGTAGCGAAGAGCTCTGTCTTTCTTGCTTTATTATGAGTAAAGAACTCAAAAATTAAATAATACTGGAGGCAAAGATTTTTCTTAATTTATTTTACTTAAAATCCATTAATCGATCACAACAAAGCGAATCAAATGTATTTTTCAAATTTTTTTTTTATTAAATATCCATTCACCAGACTTCTTAATTTGATATTTAAAAATATAAGTTTATTAAGATGTAATATTAATATACAATGGCTGGACTATCTAAGGGACGCTGATGAAAGGGGTATAGAGGCGTGAATTTCGGGCGTTTTTTCAGAATAAATAAAAAAAACTACAATAAAAACATTTTTTGTATGCATTTTTAACAGTTTGTTTATTGATGACTTAAGAACGTACAAAAAAAATTAAAAAAATAAAATTTCAAATTTAAGATGTTATATCTTGTTCTAAAAAAAGGTGGTAAACTGGCCGACATGATTAAAGCATTTTTGTAAATTTAAAACAAAAATAATACACAGTTTCTTAATAGAAATTAATGTCGTTATAGTTGGTACCAAAAAAATTGTAAAATGGCGAATGTCTGGAAAAAAAAATCATTTTTTTACTCTTTCTTTTCAAATAAGTATTAAATTTTGTTTTAAACAGTAAAAAAATTGTTTTAATTTTTCCAATGTAGGGACGATATACCTACGAACATTTCTCAAAGTTTTGTACCAAATTTGAAGGCATCGGTTGGATAGAACTTGAGATTTTATGTCGACCAGGTCGAAAAAAGTAGTTTCGAGAAATACGCGTTTAAAGTTTTGAGATTATTGTCTGAGTCGTCATACCGGTGCGTCGAAATTGCTGCCTCATTTAAAGCTATAACTTCGTAAATATTGAGAACTTTAAAATTTGCTTTTTAAAACATATTTTTAAAAGTCTAAACTTAAAAAAAAAACAAAAAAAAATCAGTTTTAAGAGTAGGATACCCCCTTAAGAAAATATTTGAAGCGATTTAAATTATCGCTGTCTCTGATCATTATCTAAAAGATGTGGCCTTATGGTATACCAGTTGGTTTATACCTAGAATTTTTTCGAGGATGACTAGACAGAATGATTAAGTCTTTTTTTCACACGCACACACCACACGTTCATGCTTTTTTTACATCGAATATACATATATGTGCGTTTTGGATTTTCATGAGACAGATGTGCAATATTTTGGAAAAATGCTGCAAAGTCGTCATTAAAATAAATAAATATGTGATTCAATTTTTTCAGTATAATATTGGCCTAAAAAAGCTAAAAAGCATACTTTATATCATAATATAAGCATTTCAGTACACACAACTAAGATAGTTGATTTGGTACAATCCATTTTTAAACGGAATGATTCAACATTCAAATGTGAAAAAACTACGCAATAAACTTAAATTATTATACATCAACAAGCCTATTTCGCTTCACGAAAAACTAATGTCATACATGCCAGTTACTTTAAATTGAGTTCATTGCGTATACTTTTTTTACATTTATGTGTTGAATAATTTTGTCCCCAAAACTAAGAAGTTATCAATATCCAAACAGCCAAGAAGGGGCCACGTTTCCATCGATAATAATCATGTTGAGCAAATGAAGCAATTCAAATAATAAGATATTGATATTTTCAGCCACAATGATCTATGTTATATAACGAAGTAAGAGAACAAATAAATAAGGCAACGAAAATACCTAGTTGTCTAAGATATGCGATCTGGAAAAACAAAACCTAGCGAATCGATAGCCAAGATCGAATATATTAGACCTGTGTTAGGCCGACTATAACTTATACTATTAAAACCAGAGCCGAAACAAATAGTCCCATAAGTCTTCTTCAAACACCCGAGATGAGAATTTTGCGAAAGATCGTAGTAAAACCTCTCAGACATAGGATCAGAAACTATCACATTCAACAGACCTGCAACACTCAGTATAATGTCAGATAGAGTAAGAAGTGATGGGGGTACTGGCGTAACCACGTGGATAAGATGAGCAGAGACAGATACCCATGCAAAGTGGTACACGAGATTCTCGCAGGACGTCGCATGCCAGTGAGGCCGCCTTAAGTATATAGAGACATCTGGTGATCTACCTTCCAAGAATGATTTTCGCAACAACAGATCAAATATCAAAAATAACACGATGGCCTCTTTTCATATATGAGAGATAGGTTGGAGCAGTATCTGCGACATTCTCCGACTGTGACTGTGGAGTTCAATTCTAGACTCGCAGCTCCTCCGACATCCTCTGAAAACAATAACAGAATGTTCAGGTGCCTTGTAGAACTGCTTTCTTTGTAGTTACTTTCTATGCAGGTTTGATAGCCAAGCTCGGTCCTTCACGAACAATACTTTTCTACAGGTTACAGTTTTTGGTTTGCTCCCTCCACTGTCATTTCATCACCTGGATTGGATATTCACTGTTTTTATAAAAATATATATTAATTTCAGATATAAGCAACATTGCGATATACCTATTTCTTAGTTTAAGACATATACGCCAGGCATTCCCTCACCCATCGAGGGCATAAAAAATCTGACCAGATTCTAACCTCCAGCAGCATTCCTTTACAATCTATTCAGTTTTCCCCAGCAATTCAAATTGAGGAAGCCTCATTGATTGTAGTATCTTGGATTAATGTTTTTAATTTACTTTATTAATAAACGTATTTTTTCTTATACGCAAATCGCATACACAAATCAACTTATTCTACGCAATTAAATGTATACCAAAATTGTTTGATTACATTACGTAGGATTCTATCCGTTTAACCCGATATTAAAAGATTTCGGTAGGATACTGGATTTAGTTTTCAGCATTAGGGCACTGTAGCGGTGAGAGCAAGGTCATAATATGAGCTTGCGTATAGAACAAGTGACTTTTATTTAGAACTAAGGAGGCGTATCTTAGATAGCGGTAAATTAATCTAGCAACACACGTTTTCAACTCAACAAAAAACCCACGCAAAAAAATCTTATTTCGTAGCGGGGAATATTGCACGATCAAAGTAAACTACTGTCGCTCGGTTGGTATTCTATATTTAGTGAACTTTCGTTGAATTATTCGCTGATTTTTTTTTAACATGGTATATGAATTCATGAGTTAGTATATGTTATTCTATTTAAATATACCTTTCCCAAGTAGATACCCTCCGTGGTACACAGAGGCTCTGATCAAAATTTGTAACGAAAAATAAAAATACTTAATTTAAGAAATACAAAAACCCACAAGATAACCATACATTCTTGTTACACCGTAAATGACTCAAGAATGTTTCATGTGTTAAGTATCATTAATAGATAGAGTGTGCCGCAAGTTAAATAATTTCAACCCGAAAGAGATTCTGGTCATACGTAAAAATCTTAAAATCCTCAAGGTCTGTTCCAAATTTTGTCATATACCTTGATCGCCGATTAAGTGATGGTCAGGAGACGTGTCATATGTTTTTTGAATATATTAAATAAGTTTTACAGAAAGGTCTCTTTGTGCCGCAAACTTTTGCGAGTACTATGTTAGTGAAGTCAAGCTTGAGTGAATATTCTTATAAAATATTTCAACTTGTACAAAAGATTAAGACAGGATGCTTTGCAATCGATTTTTGTCAGGTCGTGTTGTCAATCTCTTGTTATTTCTAGCAATCTGTTATTTAATCGTTCTCTAACAGAACGCATTTTCTTGGATCGTTAGAAACAATCCTTTATAACCCGAATACACAAATCAGGACCGAAAACTTAAGTAACAAATGACAAACCAATTTTGAAATTAAATAACAAATGACAAACCAATCTTGAAATTAAGTAACAAATGACAAACCAATCTTGAAATTAAGTAACAAATGACAAACCAATCTTGAAATTAAGTAACAAATGACAAACCAATCTTTAAATTAAGTAACAAATGACAAACCAATCTTGAAATTTTATGTACTAAATAAACATTTTTAAAATTTATTTTATTTCAAATTGTGAATGCTATAAAATTATGTATCTTTTCTTAACAGCATGGGTATATTTCGAATCACCCTATTGTTACAAACCTTGTTGTTTTTACTCACGCTATACTAGCTCCAATGGATGAAAAATGGAGGCGTTTTATCGTACACGGATTACCGCAGAGCTTTTGATAAGGTATTTTGATTTAAAAACTGTTGAGCAAAATGTGCATTTAGACAGTTTGCTTATTTTTTCAAATTGTGGATGTTAGTGGATAGAAGTCAGACTGGGTATAAATAGGTTCGGGGATCCCTCAGCTTACTAGGCTCACTTTTTAATTTTTTTACATTGATGTAATTAACATATGTTTTCGGTTCACTAAATTTCTATGCACGAAAAATATATAAAGATTTTCGCTTCAATTGAATCAATCTAAGACTCCAAATCGGGTCGTGGGCAATTGTAGTCATAACTATATCGGTATCAATATAGCGAAGTGGATAAAAAATGGCGTACAGATAACATATTAAAGAAAGTAATTTGTAAGACAAATAATATGTTAGTGTTTATAGGTATAAGATCCTGTGAACATTTTCATAATACCCTTTCGTTAAAAAAAACTCTTTATAACGCTTGTGTCTGCAGTAACTTAGAATAAACATCTGAAATACATAATTCAATACATAATGTTGGAGAGGGCGTAGAGCATATTCGGAAGTTATGTATAATAATATTTAGTACACTCACGCCAATGACCCCGTATACAGTAGCATACAATATGCTCCGAGTCTAAAATTTGCTAAATATGTAGTCACTTATCTTTTCTTTCTTTCTTTCGATGGTCTTACATCCTATATAAAGCTTTGGCCTCCGTCAATCTTCGCCTCCAACTCCTCCTGTCTTCCGCCTCGACCCTCTAATCCTGCGTATGCAGCCAGGTCACGTCATTCTCAACATCGTCCTCCCATTGCAGCTTTGGCCTGCCCACTTTCCTTCTCCCACCTGGATGTCCTTTCAGGATTCTTTTGGGTGCTCGTGATAACGGCATTCTCTGCACATGTCCGGCCCATCTCAATCTGCTCAGTCACTTATCAGTTTTTTTAATTCTATAATTTTTCGTGAAAGATTATCCATATTATTTTAAATATACAATCATATTCCGATAACAATAACGCGGCTCTTAAAATGTCTTTTGAAACGTGTTTTCATGATTTAGTTTTTATGTTGTGTTTTTTATAGTTAAGGCATAAACGTTGTGGAGGTTTAAATACATTGTTATTTATTTTTATCAAACACTGTTTATTCCACTTTTTTGTGAAGGTATTATTACCCTACCGGTTTCAATGCTTTCACCTCATCTTCAGGGGAGCGCAAACAAGACTTGTTTGCACTCCCCTGAAGATGAGGTGAAAGCCTTGAAACCGGTAGGGTTATCCGTCACAAAAAAGTGGAATAAACAGTGTTTGATAAAAATAAATTACAAATTTTTATATTGTCTTTCTGACCTCAGCTCCGAAATCACAAGGATGATTTTAAATATACAAATAAAAGTATCTATGCATTATGTTTCTTTTTCCTTCTCCATCCTTCCCAACATTTATCACACAATTTGTCACATTATGACTTAAGTTTGTTTTAATTGTATTATTTGTGTTTTCTTTCGCCGTTTGTTTATGCCTCTTATTATCATGTGGAACTGTATTATTTACTTACTGTTATATATTATACTAACGAATTATTTACCTATGAATTGAACTGTACGGTTAAGAAAAAAATCTATCAGTTTACCTCCTAAAACTTAGATTCATATAAAAATATGTGCTTAATGTATAAAACATACTGGCAAAAAAATCCTGAATGCTCTCGGCTCTTAGAACTTTATGAAATTTTGTATAAATTTTTTTAAAATTCGCTTCATCGAAAGTCATTGCGACTTCTCATGAAGTACTTATGCACCTCCATATTGTAAATAACACCATTTCGATTAAGTATAACATACATTGACAATAAATTATTTTGTTGCTTAAAATTTTTAGATTGTTATATCTAGTTTAGTAAGCATTATAACTCTTACAGCTTCAACTCTTATTGCGCATTTGCTATAATAAAAGATTCGTGGCGCCTATCGCGGACACAGGCAGTCATTTAAGTGCGCTCTTGAACTTTATGTTCATTGCAACTGTCATAAAACGGTGAAAAACAGTTTTACAAACCCCTTGTTTGATAAACCCTGCGCTGAAATACTTTTTTAATTATTTACTATTTTTTTAACAGTTTCGCTTCTAATTCAGTTTCAGTTTTTAAAGGGATTTTTTTTATCTCCTCTTCTCTAACATAATAGGTCCAAACCAATTAACAGCCCATTTGTCGAAAAATGAAGCACTTAAAATGTGTTTTTTCCCTGTTTTGATTCCACTTAAAATTTTGTTTTTTTAAACAGATATGGTACAAATATTTGCAAAGGTTTTACCTACCATATAAACAAATGTATTACTTAACTTATCCTATTCATATATTATAATTTATGAACTTACTTAATCTTATTTTCCTACGTGCCATTTTGTTTTATAATCTTAATACATGATTTCTTAGAAATAGTTAACACCCTCATACTACTAATAACTAGATAACAATTCTTACAACTAATTATTAAGCAATAACAAGTCCACTAGTTCAGGCTACTTGTATTCCATCACATTTAGTCAAACCTTGGCTCTCCCAGCTAATACTGTAGGTGGACTAGTCAGGCAACAGATGATGCTTCGGGAGCCTGTGCATATGGTATAACGGAAGGGTAGGTCGGATTTACTCTCGTTAGCCCCCAGGGCAGCAATTAAGGGATTGCTGTGAGTTATTTGAGTTTTATGGAACTTCATGATCCAAGCGAGGATGCGGTGCTGTTTCTCGCTGTTCGAATTTGGTTTTTATGTAATCTTTTTTTATTTATTTTTCATTTCATTTAGTACACAGAGGGTATAAATGCAATTTTGTGGAAAAAGATCATTATTATGTGTCGGTTACCGTTGATTTTTTTCATAAGTTTAGATCTATAAACTCAACCTTTAAAAGTACATTTTTTACAATAAACAACGTGTTGGTCTTTCAATATTAAAAAGAAAATACATAAGCGTTAATTAACATAATCTTATTATATTCAAAGTTCTGAAAAATCTAGAATTACATTGATGTACAAAACGCAATATTCTTATATCAAACATAGGTTCTAGTTCTTCACCCCTCTTGCACGATTAACTCAATATTAAGATCCATACATAAGTACTGACCTCCCTTGTGTTTGGTGCATCAGGTTTAAGGGGGAGAATTCGTAAACAAGCTGTTTTTTTATTATTTTCATAGAAGTAATAACCTATTTGCCAGCTGTAACGAATTTCAATTCATCCATAATTAACGACTTTTTATTTAATCTGTTGTTAAATTATGTTAACCGTATTAAATTTGTATTAAGTCTCAATTATATCAAATGCATTTTCGATGTTTAATCAGAAATGCTAACAGCTTTAGTATTTTAGTATTAATATATTTTGATGCATTTTAATATATATTTTAATCGTTCAAATTTATTTTAACTGTAAGAGTGCTGAGAGTACATATGTACACGTTTTATAGTATTGAAAAAAAAGTCCAGCAGTAAAACGGTTAAAAAACGTTTGAATAAGAAATTGTCTACATTTGTATGTATGTTTCATTCAGTGAATGATAATTTTAAAGCTGGTTTTTTCTCAGGCAATAAAGTCTTTTTTCAAAGAAAATGTCGCCTAAATATTAAAAGTGGTTCAATTTCAGAGCTTGAAAGAAAATACGAGTTGAGATTTAAAAAAACTAAAACGGTGAAAAAACTGTTTATTCATAAATTGCTTCTTTTACAGCACTTATTTTTCTTGAATGAAATACAATAGCTAGCTCTTCTTTCATCATTTATGCAGTTCGCCTGGTAATCGCTGTTCTTTTTAGTATATTCTTGTTTCAGATATAGGTTCTTGCTTTGTAGCAATCGTTTTATGAATCATAGATAAATCAGGAAGTGATTTACGTAAGAAATTTTCCAAAATGTTTAAAATCGATGTTCTGATGAAAAGCTTAGTAGTTGCACTGTGTGCGTTTATGTACATTCCGTAGTCCTCTTATTTCAGCGACTTAATTGGTTTACCCTATTGATTATAAATACAATACATGTCATCGTAAGAACATAATATATATTCCAAGGCATCAAAATAGTGATAAATTTATGTGTTACAAGAATTCTTAATACCTGTCACGAAGTTTTTTTTACGGATTATCAAAACCTTATTTTTTTGTACTTTCTATGTTTTTGTTTATCGGGTGCAAAATAAAATTACAAAGTGATTATATGCATGTTGTCTTCGAATTCTGTCATCAAAATGACGCCGTCAACGTAGCAGGTGATTTTAATCTTCTGTTCCCCCAATTTTAAGTTAAATTCGTAGAAGCAGCTAGTGTCGTATTTTCTTATACATTTTAACATCGTATAAGGTTAACTCCTTGTCTAAGACTGGAATACGGAATCTCTAATGTGGGGCTCAATTACATCAAACTCTAGTTCCAATCAAAATTTTGATTACATAAGTCAATAGCTATTGTGACATACAACAAATGTGATTATTTATTTTATGAACAAAATATGTTTACACGAAATGTTCGTTATCGGCTTAGTCTCGGCTCTTAAATGACAAGGCATTTTATAAACTCGTTATTTTAATTGATTTCGTAGCAACAAAAGTTAAGGAAATGGTAAATCTTTTAAATGAAAAATACATTTTTGTTTCGTAAATTTACTTACGAACCTTGAAGTCATGTTTGAAATCCTACATTTATGCGACAATATTTTTCAAATAAAAAGGTGAAAACATCAAAAAAGACTAATACAGATTATTTTTATCATTAAAAAAACCCTTGAACGATAGTATTACTATGATAAGAACATATTTGTAAATGGCAAGCAAACGAAGGTTTATCCAACTTTTTATGTAACCCAAGATCATGAAAATTTCCATTGTAATAGCTGTAAAAATGTACTTAACTGAAATGTAGAAAAACGTGTTAGAAGTTCGAAAACTTTAAAAACCCATTATGCAAATACCGATTGCAAATGGTACCAATAGATGTTGAATCTTTCTACATTTTCATATATTTAAACTTTTTTTATAACATCGCTTATCCCATATAGAGACAAAACATGTGGTACTGATGAAACAAGTATTATAACATTTCTAAAATGTTGCCAATCGTTTTAATTTATTTGATCAATATTTAAAATGCATTCTCAAGTGACTGAATAATTGAATGGATGTATATATTCTTATACTATATTCATCATAAATTTTTTTTTCGGTTTATTTCTTATGCAAAACATGTATTTATATAACATTGCAATATTCATTATACAGCACTTAAAAGTAATTTACCGAAAAACACATACATATATAAAAAAAAAATTTTGTGAGTGATTTGCAATGAACGCATTTGGTATATGATAGATAAAAATAAATTTTATTTAAGTATTCAAAATGCTTCCCACGATTATATTTATTAAACTTTTCAATGTAATCATGAAACCTAGATTTATATTGAAAAACTAAATAATATTTTTGATATAAATATAGTGTACATAAAATAGAGAAAACTACATATGATATATTTCTTTATTATTCCTCAACACCAGATAAAGAGTTCTTCCTCACCTAGCAAAGAAGACAGGTATTTGAAATTGGTAGTGAGCTTAGTAAAAATTAATACTTTTTTTTGCTAACAACACAGCCCAACAATTTTGTACCATGCGACAAACCCTCCTAACCGACTGAAAATAGGTAAAAGAGGCCTGCAGAAGTAATTATTTATCAAAAAATATTATTCTTATATTCAACTTAGGTAAAATATTACCCAAATTATTATTGTCGTTATTTTTTTTCAAGTTTTAAATTCGAACTTAATACTATTGAACATTTAACTTTTTAAAAATATACAATTTGCTATAGTTAAAAATAATAACTGTTTGTAACATATGGAAGTCATTTTACAGACACATTCCAAACAATTTTCATTACTGCTATGAAATAAAATACAGTTTTTTGAAAGAACCATTTCTTTACATTATTTGTTGAAAATGTTATCATTACATTTAACATGTTTTGATCGTTATTTTTGAAAATTTCACTTTTAAATACCGCAACACGGAAACTGGGTGATTGAGTATATTAAAAGAAATACTATTTAGATGGATATTTAGATTTTTTATTTATTTATAGTAAATGTATATTTAAATTTTTTTGCAGTAATTAAGATACAAGCTTATATTATTCACAGAAAGAAATGTAACGTTCTTCGAAAATTTTCATTTAGTGTTCGTACATACTCGAAGACCTCCGTAGCATAGTTTGTAAAACAACGCCTTTGTTTCCACACGAGGGTTACGGGTTCACGTCCCATTGTACCTAAATTAAAAAATAAATAATTTCCAGTGTGATTTAAGATATCTTAAACGTATTTTTTGGTTAGTTCAAAATATGGACACATGCCAATACCGTTTATAACGAATTTGTTACACCGTACAACGAATGTGTAAAATAATACAATATAAGAAAAATTTGATAAAACTAATTTAAAAAATAGTACTAACTCTTCTTAGGCAAAAAAAAACGATAACATTGTTTCCGTTGATTGTTTTTCAATGGATCTACTGATCATGCAATGTAAAACTCAGGAACTGGCTGCCAAAAGACTTTCCCCCTCGCTGGCTTGCTTTAAACGGCGACTTCAAAAATATCATCTTTCTCTTCAGAGATGAAATTTGTTTCACTAAAACTTCTGTTTTCTTGTCCTTTTCAATCATCCTCTTTCCCAGTCTTTGGCGATACTTGCATTTGAAGTTTTTTTTTGTTTGTTTTCTTGTGATTTAATTATATTGAAATATTTGGGATAACGTTGTAACATTCATCTAGTTATTAGTATGAATCTGCGTAACTCTTGTTTGGTTAGTTAGTAGAGATTGCCGTTTGGCAATAAACTCGCTAATTATAAACTAAACAATGAAGTGTATTAATAAAAAATTAATAATATTTACGGATTGCTTTACAAAATGAATTAATTAATGACTTTCAATAAAAAATATTTTAATTTTGTCTCACGTCTCACATAAAGAATCAGCTCAATTCTGTCTCATAAATATTTTCACTCACAGCAAGAAATATTCGAATGAAATACATACTTCCCTTTACATTACTCTCGCAAGATAAGAGAAGCGTCAAGCGTATTTCAAAGAAGATAACTTTTCTGGAATATGAATGATAACAAGATTCCGAGATATGTAAAACTCCCAGCCTTTGTGATATATGAACGCTTTTTGGTGGAGTTAGCTACAAATAAAAATGTTAGCTCTCCATTTTTGTCGGGTATTTTACTCCAAACGTACATACATCAAGATACGACGAAAAAAACTTCTTAACACATGTGTCATCAAATTGAAAATCGATTTCTGTCAAATACTTGACAAAAAAGAAATGGAAAAACGAACAGTTTTGATAATGTTTTACGATAACTTACATTATAAAATATATGTTTTTAACCTCATTATTAAATTTCAGTGTAACTTTAGATTACCTTAATGGATAAAATATTTTGGGGTTTAAATAATGTGATGAGGTGGAAAAAACGTACGTTTCTGTGAAATAATAGTTGATACCCCGGAAACCAATGGTCGGTGGCTTATTTCCACCACAAAATAATAGTTGATACCCCGGAAACCAATGGTCGGTGGCTTATTTCCACCACAAAATAATAGTTGATACCCCGGAAACCAATGGTCGGTGGCTTATTTCCACCACAAAATAATAGTTGATACCCCGGAAACCAATGGTCGGTGGCTTATTTCCACCACAAAATAATAGTTGATACCCCGGAAACCAATGGTCGGTGGCTTATTTCCACCACAAAATAATAGTTGATACCCCGGAAACCAATGGTCGGTGGCTTATTTCCACCACAAAATAATAGTTGATACCCCGGAAACCAATGGTCGGTGGCTTATTTCCACCACAAAATAATAGTTGATACCCCGGAAACCAATGGTCGGTGGCTTATTTCCACCACAAAATAATAGTTGATACCCCGGAAACCAATGGTCGGTGGCTTATTTCCACCACAAAATAATAGTTGATACCCCGGAAACCAATGGTCGGTGGCTTATTTCCACCACAAAATAATAGTTGATACCCCGGAAACCAATGGTCGGTGGCTTATTTCCACCACAAAATAATAGTTGATACCCCGGAAACCAATGGTCGGTGGCTTATTTCCATCACAAAATAATAGTTGATACCCCGGAAACCAATGGTCGGTGGCTTATTTCCACCACAAAATAATAGTTGATACCCCGGAAACCAATGGTCGGTGGCTTATTTCCACCACAAAATAATAGTTGATACCCCGGAAACCAATGGTCGGTGGCTTATTTCCACCACAAAATAATAGTTGATACCCCGGAAACCAATGGTCGGTGGCTTATTTCCACCACAAAATAATAGTTGATACCCCGGAAACCAATGGTCGGTGGCTTATTTCCACCACAAAATAATAGTTGATACCCCGGAAACCAATGGTCGGTGGCTTATTTCCACCACAAAATAATAGTTGATACCCCGGAAACCAATGGTCGGTGGCTTATTTCCACCACAAAATAATAGTTGATACCCCGGAAACCAATGGTCGGTGGCTTATTTCCACCACAAAATAATAGTTGATACCCCGGAAACCAATGGTCGGTGGCTTATTTCCACCACAAAATAATAGTTGATACCCCGGAAACCAATGGTTGGTGGCTTATTTCCACCACAAAATAATAGTTGATACCCCGGAAACCAATGGTCGGTGGCTTATTTCCACCACAAAATAATAGTTGATACCCCGGAAACCAATGGTCGGTGGCTTATTTCCACCACAAAATAATAGTTGATACCCCGGAAACCAATGGTCGGTGGCTTATTTCCACCACAAAATAATAGTTGATACCCCGGAAACCAATGGTCGGTGGCTTATTTCCACCACAAAATAATAGTTGATACCCCGGAAACCAATGGTCGGTGGCTTATTTCCACCACAAAACAAAAGTTTATCTCAGAAGCCTTGTCGGTATGACACCTGTCTTCCTGTCCGTAGGTAGCGGATTTGATTGCCGATGGAATTCAGATTAGTAAATAATAGTTGATACCCCGGAAACCAATGGTCGGTGGCTTATTTCCACCACAAAACAAAAGTTTATCTCAGAAGCCTTGTCGGTATGACACCTGTCTTCCTGTCCGTAGGTAGCGGATTTGATTGCCGATGGAATTCAGATTAGTAAATAATAGTTGATACCCCGGAAACCAATGGTCGGTGGCTTATTTCCACCACAAAACAAAAGTTTATCTCAGAAGCCTTGTCGGTATGACACCTGTCTTCCTGTCCGTAGGTAGCGGATTTGATTGCCGATGGAATTCAGATTAGTAAATAATAGTTGATACCCCGGAAACCAATGGTCGGTGGCTTATTTCCACCACAAAACAAAAGTTTATCTCAGAAGCCTTGTCGGTATGACACCTGTCTTCCTGTCCGTAGGTAGCGGATTTGATTGCCGATGGAATTCAGATTAGTAAATAATAGTTGATACCCCGGAAACCAATGGTCGGTGGCTTATTTCCACCACAAAACAAAAGTTTATCTCAGAAGCCTTGTCGGTATGACACCTGTCTTCCTGTCCGTAGGTAGCGGATTTGATTGCCGATGGAATTCAGATTAGTAAATAATAGCTGATACCCCGGAAACCAATGGTCGGTGGCTTATTTCCACCACAAAACAAAAGTTTATCTCAGAAGCCTTGTCGGTATGACACCTGTCTTCCTGTCCGTAGGTAGCGGATTTGATTGCCGATGGAATTCAGATTAGTAAATAAGAGTTCGCCACATAAAAAAGAGCTTTTCAGGTTGTACTGTATATGCGTAATTAAATACAACAATAAAAGTGCAGATTTTTTTAATTATCAAAGAAAAATAATACTCTTTTCAGAAAACAAAGTTTTATTCAAAATAACTTATCTTTATCTTCAAAATAACTTATCCATGTGACTTATAAACTATAATATCAACACATACAAAGCAATAATTTCAGAAAAGAGTCTGTAAGAAAAATAAGTTTGAATCACGCCTAAAATATTTGTTTTAATTAAATAAATATAGGTTTATTGATAGCAACATATTATATAATTATAATCTGAAATTACACACATATTTAAAGCCAAAAAAAAAGAAAATACATTTAAGAGGAAGCTATTAAATTTGAGTTCATCTCATAACATCTACCGAGTCGAAATACACCCCTACCAATAGAGGGCGAGTTTGACCATGGGGACATCATATGTTTTTCAGCCCGCATAATTGGTATTGATACTTGATACTTGAATAATACGGAAACATGCCCACGTTACGACCACCACTCTGACGTTTTTTTCTGAAATACAATTTAGTGTGAGATAAATAAAAGTTACATAAATAGACTTACTTTTCTTCCACTGTGCTTTTTCGCATACCACTACATAATTTCATTTTAACACACAATGTGTATTTTTCAGGTAAATTATTTAAATTTGAACGTTCTAGTTCAACTAACTCACATTGTGTTATTTTCTCATTAATTGTGGATTTTCACAAATATACGTTAGAACTATTTAAGCAAATTAATAGCGTGTTCAAAGCAGGTTAGAATAAATAAAAAATAAAAAACTGCGGTTCTTTTTGACATGACATGTTTTATGTATACAATATGTAACAGAGAGAAATAAACTACTTTTTCAAAAGAAAAACATGTTTTATATTTAGCAAACACGAGTTTAAGGGTAAAACAAATAAAAAAGGATCTTTAAAAATTCCAACAATTTCTGTGGAAACAAACAAACTTCTGAAAACATTTGATTTGACCCGGAAAATTTACGAATTCATTACGATCTCGAACAATATGACATCTGGGCTGGGTCTCAATTCAGAATATATTTTGGAAAACATTATTTCTTGGCTGAAATGTTTTTATTTGTTGGAATATTAAATAAAGACGTGGGGAGAAACACAAGAGGCATTTAAGATAAGAAGCGTGAAAGGAAAGAGTGTGTTGTTAAGTCTCTTAATAAAACTTTTGGGTATTAAGACCCCATTTCTCCCTGTTACCGGAAATGTTAAGATATTTTCAAGATGTTTTCATACAACACTTGTAAATAGGATTTCGCTTCGATTTTAATTTCTATATTTATTTTTTTAAATATTTCTTTTACTGCGGTTCGATTCTAAATGAAATTGGTGTTTCCAATTTAAACTCTTGATGTGTTTGAAATATATTTCAGAAATAATTTATCTTTTAAACTTTTTTAACAGATATAAAGCTTTAACAGATATAAAGCGAATTTTCAATCCCAAACTAAAATTGTCAATGCCAACCTTCCGAAAATATCAAATGATATTTATTAAAATATTTTTTTTCTTAACATTTTTTCCTACTTTTTTAGTTACTTACTTTTATTTTATTCCTTTATACCTATATTAATACCATAACCTTCATTTTCATTAATTCATGTTTTTTTTCATTTGTTTCATATGGAATAATCAATAATTAAAATTGGTGATTCAGACATATTGAATAATATCACCGAGAGACAATGTTCCCTTCGGCCCTTGAGCCTTTGGGATAAAAACCGCAAAAATATGTACGGAACTGGTGATTCGTCATTGCATGTGTTGATAATACTAGCGTACGTGTAGATGCAACAACACTCGCACACGTACTCGGTGAGTGCGAGAATTGATACCTGATAAACTCTTTTACCAGGCTGCGACCATTTTTTAATGCCACCAACAGGAATTAAACCCGAACACCCTTAGGTGTAAGTCAAGCATCTTACTAACTTGGGACGATGATTACTCGCATCAAATACAATGTAAAATACTTTATGATTTTAGTAAAATTACTTATACACGGAAAGAAATTCCGCTTGAAGAAAGCCTCAGGAATGGAAGTCAAAACATATGAAGGGGGAGTAAATGTGATTTGTGTATGTATAGCAAAGAAATTTACTTATAAATATTCTAATATGAAATTCCACAAAGTAAAATTCCAATTCTTAAATTAATTAAATAGATTAAAAACTAATTGAATTAAGAAATATATTTGATTACTTCATTCAGCAATGGTTTATTAAGTAAGTTTTAAAAGAAGATTTAAAAAGTTGGTTTGGCACAAGGTTTACCATAAGGTATTTTAAATAGAAACAAAAAGATGACCGCTTGTAAAGTGGTGGGTTCTGATAAGCTTTTGTTGTAAACAGTTCAACCCAGCGGGCTTATTGCCATAAGGCAATATCTTCCAATCAATCAAAAAGATTTCAAAGAGATTATGAGTAAAATTCAAACTGGAATCCTTTAAAAATTGGAATCGAACCCGTAGACCGCGTGCTAGAATAAAGGCGTTTTACCAAGTAGGCCACGGAGACGTCTTACCACTTTCAGATTTGTAGGAGCACCTGGATTGAAAACACAGAAATGGTCTTCAGCCATCAAGTTACTTCCTCGTTTAATCTCCATGTCGTCGGACACCTATCCCTTGACCTATTTCCCGGTCATTGAGGGCATTTCGAAAGAAACACTTTGTTTGATACAGTTTTTATTTCTATTTTTTTTTCAAGATTAATATAGAGTGTAGCATCTCATCCAGTATGTTACAAAAAGTCTGTGTCGCCTTAATCTTGGTAATAAATTCGCCAGTTGTAATTTGTGCAATAATTTATTTTATTCAAAATCGATAAACGAATAACATTTTTTTTCTCGTTTGAGATAGTTAGTTTCTATTCCTGTTTTTTTTTTCAGAGTAAAAAGACATTGTAGCGCATTGTCCAGTATTTTTAATAAATCTATGTCACCTTTATCTTGGTAATAAACTTGCCGGTTGTACTTTGTGCATTACCTTGTACAATAATTAAATAGTCGTATAATAATTTATTGCATTGAAACCCGATTCACTAAGGAAGATTTTTTTCTAAATCCATTTAAGAACTATTTTGAACAAGTATTCTTCTTCTAAAATATATTGTCCATCAACCAAATATTTTTTATGTACTTTTAACAATTGCCTGGTAAAGCTTTAAGTTGTCTGTCAACACAACTGATGAAGGTTCACAACCACGATGATTGATTGTTACACAGCACAGTTCTCAACTAGATAAATTATTTATCAAACCAAGTAACCTTCATTCTAATCGTTCCCATATTCCATAGCCCTTCTCAAGAAATCGATATAAAAAAACTTTTGAAAAATCGTTTTCAAAAAGCAAAAATGATTACCTTTCAAATTAATAGCTCTCCTTCAAAAGATAAGTTGGTTAAACAGTTTCTATAGTCTTAGAGAGTTTAAATTTGTATATCAATGTCTTTTTTGTTTATTCTGGTTTGCCTAATTTACAAATTTCTTGAGTCCAGTCTGTTTTCGATGCAATAGCTAGGCTGATATATGGTAGTTACATTTTTTTCCATATTGGTCCGCTTCTAAAAAGTCTACAATGGTGTTCCAAATTTTATCTCTTTATATTCAAGTGCCTTAATGGGATTGTATCTTTTGTATCTGTGCCAGAGGGTTGTTCCTTCGGAGAGAAGATGAACCTTAAGGTCGATTTCTTCTTCATCCAATAAATGTGTGGTGTCAAATCAATCCAATAGGGCGAGATATTATGAGAGCTTTTACTATTGCTGGTTCCATGGCGTAAAATTGTCTTGTCCTAGGTTAGATATATGGGTGGCATGTGCAGTTTAATGAAGTGCTTAAAGTCACTGATTTTTTAGGAGATATAATCAAAATTTATAAGTGGGTTCAAATAGTTTAAGGTTAGAACGCCTTGAGAATGACTGTGCTCTCTTAACAGTGCTTTGTAAATTGTGCTTTTATTTTTATATTAATTATCATTATTTTTATTAGATCTACTAAGTTTTGTTAATTTTTTTCGATTATCTTCATTAATTAAGAGATTTCTTTCTTTTTTCTTAAATATTTTTAATTTATCATCCCCATTCAAATAACAGACTTCAAATCAAGCACCAAGGCAATCAATAAAGCAAATTCCATTTCAATTAATGATGAAGTCGGTGTTTAGTATTCTGGTATAGGTACGGATGCCAAATCCTAAGGAAGGAACATCTCAATTTGAATAGTAAATTAGATTTTCAGAGCTCACCTAATGACAATGTAAATAGACTCGAAAAATCGAAATCCACTCGAATATTCATTCTATTTACTGAATCAAAGAATATATATTTTTTTTCTTTCAGGCGAAAAATAGAATTTTCGAATGAATTGTCGTGCCATCGGGAAGACGGTATCTCACAATGGTGTTTTTATTCCCTATTGACGTTTGAGAAAATGGATCTTCTTTGAAAGTTTTCATTCCCTTGTGGTTGTTTAATATGGTTTTATAGTTTGTTTTCTTTTTTAACATTTTGTGGTTAAAAGCTTTAACGACGTACTTTAGAAAAT
Source organism: Odontocerum albicorne (assembly GCA_949825065.1). Classification (NCBI taxonomy): domain Eukaryota; kingdom Metazoa; phylum Arthropoda; class Insecta; order Trichoptera; family Odontoceridae; genus Odontocerum; species Odontocerum albicorne. The sequence goes on along the minus strand of OX463854.1, from coordinate 12,622,130 downwards.
TTTTGTTTCCATTAAAAGTGTCAAAATTATATGCGCCTCAAATCGTTTACCATTTTATATTAAATTGTAAAACAAAATATAATAAATGAATTTTCGATAAATTGTATTTTTAAACCTTTATGGTCAGGTTGTTGCGATGCTTAATTTTAGGTTGGGACTTGTTTAATAATACCCGTTGGTACAAAGTTTTATTTAGGCAAATATCAGTTTGGTTGTTATTTAAGGCCTCTTTAAGATATTTCTAGTTGGTTTTAAGAGGTTACCACTTGTCAATAAATACTCCAGGTTTTACTATATATAACGCTGGCAAAGACATAAAAACAGTTTATAATTATTATGTACATTCTTTTTTTTTCGTGAAAAAAAAAACAAAGTTATTTTGTCATATAAATATTACAAACAAAAAACAAATATGAAGATATTAACCTTCTATTATATTAAAAAAGGGGACAAACGCATAAGCGAAGGTCGGAAATTCTATAAAGCTGTTTTATGATGATCTCAACATGTTTAAGAAATCATTTTTAACTAGGAATATGCCATTTTTCTTCCTTAAGCACAATGTCTCTACCTGGATATCGTGAGCGCCACAATCCCGTAGGTTTTTCATGCAAACCGTTGAACCTTTTTAAAGAAAAACGACCATATAAAAATAAATGTTTTAGAAAACATAACGACCCTGTTAGGCAATATTCCCCACAAGCAGATTTCGCTTCAATAAATAAGAATTATATGGTGTCTTCTAAAAATATCAATTATATGATAAAAACTGGTTGTGCATGCACATATTATAAAAGTATCAACTTTCACGTATGGAAGTGACACTTGGACGTGGGAAAAGACAAAAAGAAGCCGTAATAAATTATGTACAAATGCATTAACTGAGAATAATACACGGCGGGACAATGTATGGCAGAAGACGTCTTTAATTGATTAGGGATGAATTTAAACTTTAGGCTGAGTAACACGAAAAAGAGCATTTTTCAATGGTTTGGGCATGTTAAACGAATGAATGAAGAAATGCTCTCAAAACAAATATATAGTGCAAATGTGGATGGAAGGCATGATTTATGAAGACCAAAAAAGTATGTTTAGATCTAATGAATATTTCGTAAGTAGGAGCTGGATGAATGTATGATATAAGAGACGAAGTACGTGTTTCTAGATAGTCACCTTGTCGTCTCCGCATATCCTGACAGGGAAATTGCATGATGATATATATGTACGAGTATATATCTAAAGGTTGTTTTTGTGATTGCAGATAAAATAATTTATTTTGCGGTTGAACTATTTAACACTTTCTACATTCCTTAGGTTTTGTTTTGCAGTCAGTTGTACGATATACAATCTAGCGGATCTACTCTAACTAATCAAAGGATGCTAAAATAAATCTATAGTAGAAATCAGAACCCTTTTTTTTAAATCTGGCTGCAACCCCCGAGCAGGAAGGTGGGCAAATTTCTACCCTCGACACAAAACTCATAAAAAGGCTCTCATAATTAATTTTTTTTATCCTGAGCCTTAGTGATATTTTAAAATTAAATAACTAACACTTTTACTTAGCAGACAAAGCTCACATGAACCTTATACTTCTCAAGGTACCGCTGACAGAACCTATCCTAAAAGATGCCCAAGACTCTTATTTCCAGGAACTTTGACAACAAAGTATGTACATTTAACCACTATATTGGAAAGGACGCCATTATCAATTAGTTGGTGACCTTATTTGGAGATTTAACATGAAATTTAATAAGGAAATAGTTTTCTGATCCATCATGTGTCCTACGCTGTAAATCACAAACAGAGGATTACTTTAAGAATATAAAATCTACGTATTGTAAGATTGTTCAGCGTTTATGTACATTAAAACATAATCTTGCGATGGAATCTAAATAATTATTTTTTTGTTTAATTCATATTTCTAACCTTCAATTATCCGAATCGGATGACCATATTTTCGTCAATCCCATTTTCGTTTACTTATTTATTTGTTAAATTTACGACACAACAGTGTCTTTTATACACAAATGCACATATGATAATGTATGCAAGAACTTAAAATTATTGACAAAAACACAGAACTTTATCTTAATTTAACATGGTGATACAAAAAGCAGTAGTAATAATAAAAAGAGTAATAACAAATTCATTGTACAAAATTATTTAACATTAATATGTAAATGTCAATTCAATGTACATGTATGTATGTATATTATAAAATATGGCCAAATTTAGCCAAAAAGTAGACATACGTAATTGTGGAACACTTATTTTATAGTGGTAAACAGGCTAAGATTTGTTTTTATAGTAGTGGAACAACGTTTACATAAAACAAGAAGAATTTGATTTTTCGAGAATTATATGAGTAGCTCTTAAGATTTTAAAAACACATCGGGTCACTTGTAGAACGAGATGCAAGTTGCTTTGCAGAATCGAGACCTTCCATATACTGATACAGGGTTGCTCAACTCCAGAGGCAAAGTATTGTCCTTGTATGTTTCGTTTACACTGAATTATTCATATTAATACAAGAGAGCACAATGTTAGAAGCTATTGAAATATTGTTGTGATACTCTGGCAAATAATATATATACTTGTATTAAAAATATCTAAATCTTATCGAGTCTTCTTGATGAAAGTAGAGATTCTTGATGAAAGCAGCTCTAAAGTGTTATCTTCTGGGTGGTTAATAGGTTTCTTAGTGGTTAATAGGTCTCTTATTTGCTTTTTTTTCTTTCTTTCTTTTCTATCTTTTCGCTGATGGTGAATCGGGGATTGTGCGTGCGTGATCTTCTCATTCATTCTTATATTACTGCTTAACTTTTTCAATGTATTGTATCGTGTTTTTTTTTTGTGTGTGAACATCATTTCCCATTTGTCATTTGTCAATTTACATTTATAAAATGTGGACTCCTTTGAGGCTTTTCTTTTTTTCGTTCTTGCTGATAGTTAACCTGAGTTTACTTTATATTTTGTTTTCTGACATTCGTTTTTGTTTTTATTCTTTTAATCTAGACATGGGGTGTGGGCTGGAAGCGCCCCGATGCCCTTCGGTCGGGCTCGCCCTATATTGGTGGGATATATCTCGGCCGGGGGAATGTTTGTGGGATGAGCCCGGACCTTTAAATGTATTCTCTCTTGAATGTATTTTTTTTGTCATCTATTTATTTTCTGTGTTTTTTTTTCTTCTTGTTCTACATGTTCAAGGGTGTGGGCTGAAAAAATCTGGTGTCCCCGTGACTGGGCTCGCCTTATATTGGTGGGGTGTACCATGGCCGGGGGTATGCTATTAGATAAGCCCAGACCTTTTGATAGCTTCTGTTTTTTAATGTATTCTCTTTTTAATGTGTTCTTGATATATATGTAAATGTATTATATACATACTATGTTGCTATCAATAAACCTGTATTTATTTATTATTATTTATTTATTTATACTACAACAATGGAAGAATATTCCCTCACATCTAGAGTGTATACGTATTACAACCAAGCGAACGCTCTTACCATACTCACCTCTGTTTTTTTTAAATTTCTTTTTTGGGTACCGTAGGGAATCGAACACGAATCTCCCAGTCGTCACAATTATCTTTGAAAATAAAACGACAAAAAGGGTCAAACACTGGTTTATTTACAAAGATACGAGTATGTTCTGTATATTCCCCCATTAGTGGCTTATATGAACGGGTTCGTGCAAAAACGCTAAAGGAAAATGCGTATTTCAGTCCCACTTTGGTATTCGGTTTGCTTTTAATTTGAAATTCAACTGAAATGGACTTTTAAAAATATATTACATCTCCATTTTTTCAGGCAACCACTAAATAATTCAGCGAGAAAGCGCAAGAGCGAGATGAAATTACATTATTTGCGAGACGAATGCTTTCAAACAGAGATTGCCAAACAGTTACAAATTATAGACATTCCATATTTAGGAAGCCGCAGTGCTTTCAAATTTAGTTGAAAAAATAAATAATGTATGGATTAAAACACACTGTTCTTCGTAAAATGTATTTGAAGTTAACACTGATATTCTGAAAACAAATTATATTCAAACATATTATTTAAAGTTAAGGCTTTAACATTGTAGAGATTTAAAAGCATTGTAGTTTGTTTTATCAAACACTGTTTATTCCAGTTTGTGTAACAGTATAACCTTATCGGTTTCAAGGTTTTCACTCATCATCAGCGGAGCTTAAACAAGACTGAATTGTTTTTTTTTTATTTCGCATGATATATTTTCATCAAAAAATAGCTACGGTAAAAAATCGGGTTCGGGACATACGAAATAAGAAACCAGCCTCCCTCCACCCACAATCCCTAACCGTGTACCGTTAGAAGTGTCGGCACTAGTTCAAACATAATTCAGTGTTTTTGTGCTTCACTGATGATGAGGTGAAAACCTTGAAACCAGTAGGGTATACCGTTACAAAGCGTAAAAAACAGTGTTTGATAAAACAAATTACAAATTATATTCAAACTAAAATAATAATAAAAGGACATTTTATTTAGCGTTGTTTAATTTGCGAATTATTCTCAAGATGCCCTTACCCTAAAGGATTTTAACCCCACTCATGTTTTTTATTATACCTCACAAAAAAATGGTTTTAAGTGCTTCCTAAAGCTGCACACACCACTCATACACCAAGCGCTAAGAGGTAGACTGTTCCACGTCACAGAATCAGCAACGGTTAAAGCTTTATCATAATCCACCGCCTTTTTAGATCGATAACAATGTTTTGCAAATGATAACAAAGTTATAAAACACTGCTTCGTGTTGAAATAAGACTTTAAGATTTTTACCAGCCAGTTTCTTTAGATTCATTGAATATTTTATTTTATATCATTACACAGTACGGAGTTTCTTACAAAGAAGCTAAAGAAAGAAAAAGTAAAAAGGTCTTCAATGACCAGTTTAGAGTATCGTTGATTGGAAAAAGGATTATGCAAAATCACAAAAATGCACTATGCCAATAAAATGAGACGTACTTTAATTAGCTTTTTGAAAATACTATGATATATTAGCAAGTGCTCGAATCTAACAGCGTGACTAAAAAAGACAAAATGAAAAATTATTAGCATGTAAACTGGAACAGTTAAAAGACAATATCTGCTTGTGTTCGGAGAACCGCTGAACAATATCTGCTTGTGTTTGGAGAACCACTGAACATTTGCGACGAGATATAACAATAAATTCTGATGAAAATAGTTCTAAAAGTATATTCAATACAAAAGTGAATTTAATGGGAATCAAATATGGATAACGGGGTGTTAGTCAATGATTACGACTAGACTACTGCGCTGACAAAAACATTTATTTATATTGACTTTTCCGTAACTTTATGACGGACGACTGAAAAAATACATATATTTAACGATATACTATAATATTAAAATGTAACGTTGTCTGTAATATATATGAAAATAAATCTAGAAAAGGTTTTTGAACTTGAGTATCCAGCATTGAAAATAGAAGCAAAATAAGCATTTATGTTTCATAACAGTTTTAAAGGAATGTGTTGAGCCGTATTTTATAATGGAAATCTAAATTTACTGGCATATATAAATGCTAAAATTTTAATATGTCCTCATTAAGAAAATAGAGGTTTTTTAAACTAGCTGCTCACTAGGTTGGATTTATCATTTTACAATATGGTATATGTCGTAAAAAGATAAATACTCGTATATGTCCTAACATCAAAAGCAGCATTACATGTGTCAAAAGTTTGGCGAATAAAATTGTATCTGACGAACATATTTCCCAACATCATTCAATTTGAATTTATTTAGAAGCAGTTGTGGAATATATTATATATAGACACATACATACAATCACATTACTAAAGACACAAGGCATTGATACAGCATACATTCAGTTGTTCAATAACATCTATAAGGATGCAACAGCAAAAATACATCTCCACAAATCCTCGAAAACCTTCCGAATCGGTAAGGGAGTTCGTCAAGGAGATACTATTTCCCCAAAATTATTCACAGCTACACTTGGATACATATTTAATAAATTAGAATGGGAAAATAAAGACCTGGTGATTGATGGAAAATACCTGAGCTATTTGAGATATGCAGATGATACAGTTATATTTTCACAAAACCCGAATGATCTTCAGCACCAATTGCAAGAATTGGTAGAGGTCAGCAAAGAGATTGGTTTAAAAATGTTTATTTCAAAAACAAATATATGATGAACGGCTTCGCTACCCCCAAACCAATAAACGTAGATGGAAAGCCGCTAGAACTTCTCCAGGAATATGTGTATCTGGGCCAACTTATTTCCTTTGTAGGTGGCATATCAGAGGAAATAGCACGAAGGACATAAATAGCGTGGAGCTCATTTGGAAGTTTGAACAACATCTTCAAAAGTAATCTCCCAATATCCTTGAAGCGAAGGGTTTAAAACCAGTGCATTCTTCCAGTACTTACGTATGGCTGCGAGACATGCGGACGCTCACAGTAAAGAACACACAAAAGCTCCAGACCGCACAAAGGGGCATGGAAAGATGCATGTTGGGATATACTAAAAGATACCGTAAACCAAACACCTGAATTCGCAATATGACAAAGGTAGAAGACGTTATAAAGGTGTGCAAAAGAATGAAATGGCAATGGGCCGGACACGTAGCTAGAATGTCAGACTCCCGATGGACATCCGAAATAATCCAATGGTACCCAAGAGGCATAAAGAGGCCCAGAAGAAGACCGAAGGTACACTGGATAGATGAAATCAGGAAACATGGCAGCATCACATGGCATCAACGAGGAAAAAACCGAACTATTTGGAGTCAACTTGGGGAGACCTTCATCCAGCAGTGGATCGACCCTGGTTGACAATGATGATGATGATGATGACATACAATCATAGTAAGATCCAAAAGTTTCTTGCCAAGGATGAAAAAAAGGTGATAGAATGAAAGAATTAAAAAAAGTATTGTATGATATAGTCACACTGCAGTTTAATCTTTTGTTAAGAACGATTAAAATACATTTTTGAGAAATGATTAATACAAACTATGCGTATCCAGAAAGAAAGTGTACTGAGGCTCTCTCGACCAGATGGATTTTATTTTCGACATGTTGGCTACACTTCCGTGTAGCCTGACCCTTCCCCTCCGCAACGAGACTCGTTCGAGGTCAGTACGTTGAGAAGTGTCAACGCGACAATACTGCAAGAATCTGTGAGACCCTAAAAAAATTGCGTAGGGCGATTCAGAACAAGAGGAGAGGCATGCTGACAAAGGGAGTCTGCCTGCTGCACGACAATGCCAGACCACACACGAAGGAACTGCTCGCCTCGTTTAAATGGGATGTCCTTAACCATCCCGCGCATTCCCCTGACCTAGCAACTTCAGATTACTATCTATTTACCTCCCTGAAGCTGCACATGGGTGGAACAAGGTTTTCAACCGTTGAGGAGGTAAAGAAGGAAGTGGAGAATTGGACGGAGGGGTTGGCGGGAAACTACTTCGAGAAATGCATCAAAAAGTTGATATCCCGCTTCACCACCTGCATTGAGAGGAATGGCGACTTTTTCGAAAAATAGCTTACATATGTACTACGGTAACCACGTATTTTTTTTGTTTAAATAAAAAAAATTGTAACCTACAAAAATTCAGTACACTTACTTTCTGGATATGCCTCGTATTCTGAAATTTTGTTATAAAAATTATTTAAAATAATAGAGATCACATATTTGTCACTTATAGATTTTTTTACATGTAAATCGGATTTCAGTTTTGGAAATCAAAAATAATAACTAGGAGCGAAGTTGGGACGAAAAGGTGGGTGAGTGATAACACAGAAAAAATCCTCAGATATCTATGGTACAGAACAATGGGTGATTTTCCAAAATATGCTCACCATGTCGAACTTCTCACGGCGTGTAACCATAGAAGCCTCAAAAGAAGGCAAGAATCTATTGCGATATTCCAACTGAAGGATTTTCAAGGTTGCTTTAACTGTCCCACGATTCTAGAAGTACTATGTTGATATGTACCTAATAAATAAAGCCTTGCAAGGAATCACCCCCTGTTATACATATCAACTTACAGGACGAATATCATGGCTAAACACTCAGTCACGCGTAGTATAGATATATTGAACTAACTAAGGACACTGTGGATATATTCGCGGTACCGCGTAGCAGTATGAGAAGAATCCTGGCTGATATTCTTCCTAACGAATAAGATAACTCTAGAAGCCGATCCTCTTCGTGTAACAGGAGAAATCCGTGCAAATTGTTTTTTTTTTTCTTGAAAACCATAATGTATGCTGTTAAATAAATGTAAAATAAACTGGTGCTTTCTGGCATTGTGTCACCTTGGTTTTTTTTGGCTGTGATGATCGCGGATGGTCGAGTTGTTTCGTAAACGATGATTATCGTAAAAAAATATTGTATATACTCGTATATTCCTCCTGACAATTTTCTCAATTATTATAAAGCGATAACGTTGCCATTGGACGTTAACATTGTAGCGATAACGTTGCCATTGGACGTTAACATTGTAGCGATAATGTTGCCATTGGACATTACCATTGTAGCTATAACGTTGCCATTGGACATCACTCAAGAGGTTTGGTACCTATCCTGAGTAAGTACGCTTTATTCGTGAAGCGTTCAAAGCACTGTGGTTTAAAAAAGGCTCCACCTTGCTGCTATTTTTTTTCAATTCTTGTATCATATAACATTTATTCTCGCACTAATGCAATTTTTTAAAATAAATGTTTCTGCTGGTCTACCTTGACGAGGATTACCTTAAATTTATTATCTGCCTTAACCCTTTTAATCCCACGGGGCCGATTATCGGCCCCAACTGGTGTATGCGATAAATCCCACGGGACCGATCATCGGCTTCAAAGTTTTCATACAAATTTTTACGTAGAATAAATTTTTTTTTTTTATCTAATCACTTATTATTGTACACTGTAAAGGGACATCTTCACAAAACGTTAGGTTTTAAAACTAAGTATTAACTGAGATAAAAAATAAAATATGAACTACTGTTTTTTTTGCCAAAAAATGCTTGGGATTTTTCGCGATTTACTGCGATTAAAAGGGTTAATAAAACTATCATAAGCTATGTTAATACAATAGCACAATCTTTCACCTACCCATCCTGTAACTATTCTGGCATATACTATATTTAAGCATTTTTTTGGGTAAGGCAGAGTAGACAAAATTGTGGATTTTCATACCATGACCCTTCGCCATCTCTGTATCCTAAAAATTTCCATAGAGCCTCATAGGGTTATCCTTTTTTAACATTACCTTCATCAAAACTAATTAAATAACTTATATCATATTTTTTTAAACTTTACCATGACATCTACTCTCCAAGCAAGGATTATGTAATAACTCGTTCATTCAATATGTCCATACCTCCTCAGCGTGCTTTTTTTCACTGTACTTAAAAGTCATCGTTGTTCAGATTACATTCACTTTTAATTTGCATTTGTGAACTAGGCTTTATTAATTTATTGAACGCATGGACATTTTACTGCCAGACACCATTTTGACAAAAATCTACGGTTACTAAACACTTCAAATATCAGTTTATAAAATTCTTCTAAGTAAATATAAATACACAGTGAAACAAATACATAGTGAAACAAAGAATTTAGATTTCAGGAATATTTAAAAATATTATCAGATTTCAATTTTCCATGTTTTTTTATCAGAAAAAATACCACCCCTTAAATTAAAAAAGTTTGACGAACCCTGCTCTAGAGATAGAGATGTGACTGTTTGGAATGGAGATACAAATAACAAGGCGTATAAAATAGAATACAAGAAGGGGATGAAATGGAACAGTTTATGGGAATAAAATGGAATACTTATTACTGTCTTTGCACAGGGAAAACACCGCTAATGAGAACGTTCTGGCATGTGAGTTAATTGGTTCATTTGAAAAGGAATTGCCTAGACTTTTGAAACTTGCAGATCAATGAAGGTTTTAGTTAACAATTCAATGAGAAAATATTGATTTTCGTAGACATAAATTGTATTGAAAGTAATTTTTCAATTTGGAGTATTTAAAACAGATTTTTTCATTACTTGCAATTAATAATACCGCTGTTAATATAAGCTATAATATTTAATTCAAATATTATTTATATATTTGATTGTGATTTGTACGTGAAATAAGGGTGTAAATAAGGGCTCAAGATATGAATCAATCCAACAATAGGTCCCTTTGATACTGTGGTTAAATATTATGAGAATTAATACGATACAAATATCAGCCATACGTCGCTTGACGGTGGGTCACTGCTAGGTTGCTATTCACATTGACAGAATGGGTATCGTGGAGGATTCCAGCTGTGAGTATGGCTTGGATGACGAGACTATAGATTATGTGTTTTTAAGTGGTCATTTACATGATAGATTAAACTAAATACCATTTATTTGCCACATCCAAAGTACATTGCGTTTTTTATTTCATTGAAAAACACATTTAAAGGTTGATTGGTAAATTTTGAAATTCCATCTTAAAATGTTGTTTTTTTTAGTTTATTTATTATGTTGTTAATTGAAATTACTATTTTGCTTTGATGTATTTTATTACACTTTCGTCATATTTATTGTATTTTATTACACTTTTGTTTTATACAGTACAACCTGGCGGACTTATTACCATGAGAGTATCTTCCAGCCAACCAGACAGGCGTTTTACCAACTAGGTCACGAAGGTCGATTTTCATACAACATTTAAGATACTAGTCTTTCCTACATGTAGTATGAAAATTTTTCTCTTTCCATTCACTGATTCACCTTGTCTTACTCAGCCTCATTATAGATATGGGTGACTACGTAAATTTAATTTATCTTAACTTTTTCATGGTTAACTTGAACCAATATGTGCATATGTTGGGATAAGTAAAAGTCGATCTAAGACCTAACGTTCACGGAATTGTCTGATAATAATCGAATAAATCTTTATGACCTAGTTGGTAAAAGCCTTTATCTCAACCTGGGGGCTGCAGAGAAAGCTTTTTTGCAAACAATATTCATTGCTCAAATGCTAAGAGCGAGTGTAAAGAGAATTTGTTTAGAGCTTATTCAAGACAGAGTGACGTAAAGTTGTCGGTGAAAATAGCATCCTACGCGGTCAGTACCTGTTACGTCAATATTTGTCCTTAAACTCCCGGTGACATGCTCGAAACCCCATTTTTTTTCATGTCCCTGTTTTACGTCATACAACGATTTCAATTACTTCTCGACCATGAATTGGAAGTTTTTATAGTAATGTAATTTTTTTAATTGATATTAAATGTTATTGGCCCCTGTTTGATTATTCAAAACCCCTACATTCATTAAATTCTATGAAAGGCACGAAAAGGAAGATCTAAGAATGAATTTAGCAAAATCCAAAGAAATGGTATTAGAAAAGTGTGAAAGGAAAAGTTAATGCGATATTTGGGTGAATAATGAAATATTAGAGCAAATCGAAAAATTCTGCTTTAGTATTTTCTCAGATGATGGAAGAGTTTAGAGCAAAATTGAACGGCACGTAGTGATAAAAAAAAAACAAAGTCAATGGGGCACTTAAACATAAAAAAGTTGAACCGAAGAGAATGAAAAGCTGCTAAGATGCCACAATGGTATTTTGGTGCCAAAATTTGATGCAATGGGAGTTATTTGTGGACGTGGAAGACTGCCAATAGCCGAATAAATACTGTTGAAATGCATGCACTGAGAAGAATATATATGGAAGGACAGACTATGGAATGAAGTGATATGGGATGAGTGTGTACTTAAGGCTGATGTGTTAATGAAGATGAAGAAAAGCACGGTGAAATGTTTTAGACATGTGAAATGAATGAGTGAAGAAAGATTGACAAAACTTTCGTGAGTGTGAGTAAAAGACGTGTAAGAGGAAGATCAATAAAAGTATGGTTGGATCAAATGAATGATATTCTGAAAGAATAAAACGTAGAAAGTCAGAGATCTTGCAGAAATTGTATGAGAAGGTGTATGGATGTAGAAGAGACAAAAAATATGTTTCGAAACAGGAAAGTTTGACTCTGTCCCTTCTGTTTACCCCGACAGGGAGATAGTGGGGTGTTATGTATGTGTACATGCAGTGAAATTCAAAAACATATGTTCTAAAAGAGTTATAGTGAGTAAACTATAAAATACAACATAAGTATTGTAATATGCTTTTGTTGCGTGCAGTACAGCCTGGCAATCACTAACTGCCAATCAAAAAGACGATTAAGGCAAAAAAGTTTTTCGTAAGTCTAAGATTCAGATGATGTCAGTGTACTACGCCTTCCGGAGTATACGTTATTGAAAATAATACTGCAATGCAGTATGCCGCCAGAAAATTGAATGCTTATTATATCACACGGTGCTGCATTATCTCCACCCTTTTAAGATACCAAATCAGCGTCTTTAATAGGGTAGTTTCTGGTCAAATATAATCAGCATCAAATATTAATCGAACTTACGCAATAAAGAAACGATAAGGGAAACTCGAAACTGACTAATAAACGTAAAGAATTTTTTTCTTGAAAAAAAACTTTTATGTTTCCTAAGTTATTAAATTTAAGAAAATTATGTTATCAATGATTGTTTCCGTAAGTTAAAAAAACACAATTTTACCAACAACAGTATAAAAATATCGAAAAAGAGGAGTTGTAATACTCGTATGATATAAATTTAATTCATTTGAGTTCAAAACGTACCCAAATTTTCATGGAATAAAATAAGTCTAATGATTTATAGCATACACATAATCTTAAACCAAGTTTCTCAAATAAGTTACAACTGTACCCTTTGTGACAAAGTAAGTCATTGTTCGTTTGGTCCAACCGAAAATCCTTTTCCCTTCAAGACATTCATTAGCAGCCTTGATAAATCACTCTGTTCTAATATTTCCACAATCTACACTAATGTCCCGGGCATTGTAATCTCTTCATTTGTTTAATTATGACAAGGTTTCGTTTGTCAAAGACATCGTCTAACTAAGGCATGCTCCTAATTCTCGGCACACAATACAAATATATCCTTTATACAGATCAAACCATGAAAATACCTTAACCTCTTGTGTTCCTTACATACAAAGCCACAAATTGATTAATCACTGGTATGGTGGGCATATAAAATTTTACTCGATAAATGGAACACTTCTTTAGCGTGACAATAAAAAAAATAAAAAATAATCTATCATTGTTTCTTTCTCAAAAAAAAAAATCCAGATTGTTTTACTTTGTTAAACACTTTAATTTAATAAAGTACAATACTATTATAATTTCATAATTTCTTTCAACCAACCAGAAATAAGATCAAAAGTACGGAAAAACCAGATTAGAATACTTCTTTCCGCACCATCGAGATTCGAACCTTAATAAATATCGGTTTATTGATGGCAACATATGTACACATATAAATAAGAACATTCCAAGATAGCACATATATCTCACGATAAACTGCTGATAATATATGTATTTAAGAGAGAAGCTATCAAAAGGTCTGCGCTCATCTCATAATATCCACCCCGGCTGAGACACACATCATCAATATAGGGCAAGCCTGGCAGCGAGGATACCAGATGTTTTTCAGCTCTTGTTCACGAAGACTAAGAAAAAAACGGACAATTAATAAATGGCAGAAAAAATAAAAAAGCAAACCGACAAATACCACACCCGATTATCTGTCAGCAAAAAAAGAGAAAAGCTGACAGGAGTCCAAATTTTATTAAAATAAAATCATAAATGGAAAATGATATTCACACAAGCAAGCCACAATAAAAAGGATGAAATTAAATGAGCAGTTATAGAAAAAATGATGAGAAAACAACGCACGCACAACCCCCGATTCACTGTCAGCGAAAACGAAAAAGCAAATAAGAGTCCAAATTTAAAAAAATATATAACTAAGTATTTAGAAGGTAACATTTCAGAGCATTTCTGAAGGTACAACTATTCATTCAGTGCCAACTCATTCCAGCATTTGCTGGCTGAATATGATAAGGATCCCTCGAATAATGTTAGATTATGGTTTGGGATGATCAAACAAGTTTCTCTGCTTCTCTGTTTCATAGCTATGAAAATCTCTAACCCAATTCTGTTTCCAAAAGATAAGGTATCATTTTTTGGTCTTGATAATTCTATGCATTAGTATTAGTAAAGGGACCGTCTCTATTTCATGACAATAATTTTAAAAACTCTCAAAAAACGAGAGATACGTCCTCTGGAGGGTTGTAGAAACAATACCTACAACATGTTTTAGACTAGAGATTTTGCAAATGAGAGACTTTAATTCTCCTCTCAATTCCGATACAATTCCGGTAAATTCCTCGACAATAGCGGCACTTGGTCGAGTCATTTTAGATATATTTAATATTTTTACTCGCACATTTGGCTTTTTCGTCAATTTTCGACGATTTGGACGGAGCACGCGGCACAAAACATCCATTCGGGTAGAAGCTAGGGTAGCTCCATCCTTAGTATTAGATCAAAAACTTAGAAGTGTAATCTGTCTCAAAATATTCCTTGTCTCTTATTCCTATACAATTCATCTTATTTTCGGGGAAATTTTTGAAAATTGTTTTTGTTTGTTAACGGATACTCAGAATTACTTAAATCAATTTAAGGGATTCTCATGGATACCGATAGTAATTGATAGCCAAGAGAAGCCAAAAATGATATAATGAAGCACGAATAAAGAAACTTGTTTGATTTTGATTTATTTAAAAAATATTTATCAATTATTTTTTCTCAATTGTCTCCCTTAATCTACTTTTTTGATGTGGCTTAAATACAAACACGTTCAATATTGTTAGAACTCAATAAACCACGTTAAAACATATTGAATTTGAGAAAAAAATGTCAATCACTAATGAATACACACAAAAAAGACAAACAATAACATAGAATAAAGGATGAGCCAACAAAGAAGAATATGTGGACAGATTGTATTGTTTTCTCTTTTGATGGATGTGCTGCTAAAACCTCCCTTGTCTATAATACACTAAGATGAAAGAAATGGAAATGAAAATGGGGGATAAATAGATGTCACGTAATTTAGTAAATAAAATTAACGCCAAGGTCATACCAAGGGCTAAACGCGTACCTTTTGTCTTGGAACCATTTTTTCAATAAAACTCAGTTTTACAAAGTGTTTTTTGCGTGATTTTTCACGCGGTATTTAAATTAACTTTCTTAAATTTTATCATTGTTTATTACATTATTTAAAAACAGTAATTTAAATTCATTCAGACCTTTCGTTTTAAAATTCGGAAGAAAATTAAATATTGTGTATAATAATTATGAGTCTTATTCAATCTACTTGCTGTTTTCCATATCGTTATTTAAACAACTTGTAACTCATATCGTTTTCTCAATATGAAGGATGCGCGCATAAGTTATTCCTTTTTTAAAACTTTTTACAAGTTTAGTTGACTTAACAAGGTTGTTACACAAATTTAGTTGACCTAACAAGGTTTTGCACAAATTTAATTGACCTAACAAGGTTGTTGCACAAATTAGATTGACCTAACAAGGTTGTTGCACAAATTTCGAAGATTTTTTTCTGGTGCTATTTAACAGTTTATAGAGTAAAATTTTCAAACACAAGTGTTGAAAGATTTTACTATAGTTCAAGTTTTTGTGAAAGGTTGAATGTTATTTGCAGTAATTTTAGCTTAGCTTTTGAAAAGAATATTACTAACTTGTTAATGTAAGGTAGGTTTTTTTAAAAAGCATGAAAAAATATCAGCTTTTGAAAAAAGGATAATAAATTGTTATTTATTTTTATCAAACACTGTTTATTCCACTTTTTTGTGACGGTATAACCCTACCGGTTTCAAGGCTTTCACCTCATCTTCAGTTAATGCCTTAACTATAAACAACAGAACAAGGATAATAAACATTATATAGAATACAGCTGTTATAAAAAAATACTCTCAAATTTAAAATAATTATTGAATGTTTTTTTAATGAATTTAAATTAGTAACTCCGACAAACTTTATAAAAAAAAAACTTCAATTTAATATTCATTCCAAAAAGGGTCACAACCCTATTGCCTGAGCAAATCCTTACCACCTGGGTCTGTACCAACTCAGTCATCTTGCTTCATTCTAGGGCCAATGAGTAAATAAAACAAAAAGGTCGATAGCTTCCTCAGTTTACGATTTGAACTGTAAATTTATTTTCAATGTATTCAGAGCCAGTATACTCTATTTTACTCAAAGTATTTATTGTTTAAAGAAAAAAATAAGAGATTTTAAGAATAATTTGATACCAACTTACTTTTTTTATCCGATAAAGAGTGTCATTTTCTGCAAGAATTTTTTTTTCTACTCTTTAAGAAAATTTAGTAGAAGTTAAAACATTGCTAGCTTCAGGCTTAACAATAAGAGATTATTTATAAAATGAGCCAACCCACCTTAAAGGTGTTTTAATGAAATTAAATTTCAACTTTATTGGGGATGAACCTCAATATTTAAATGTTTATTTTACTGCATTTAAAAATATCTTAAAAAATAAAATATATTTATGTTATAATCCCGAAGAAGAAATCTTTTAAAAATTCAGTCAGTCCAAATATTAGAAGGTATCGAATTTGAATTTTATGTAGGGATTTCCTTAGATTTTCATATGTATGCTATTAGATATATAACAAGTAAGAGAAACTATAAAATAATCCATGCAGGTTTTTCAATACGATGCACTTTTTTTTATTTTCTCAATACAAACTTAGCCCAATTACATTGAAAAATACAAAAATTGGTAACATTTAAAAAAAATATATCTATGCATACATACATAAACATATATACACATACGTAAACATATCGCCTGTTGAGAATCATAGTGGCGAAACTCCAAAAAATCTATTTTTGATATGTTCTAAGTCACTTAATAAAAACATTGATGATTGCTTTCTAACGCCCCTAATCTTAGAAGAAAACATTCTTTCGCTTTAGGTAATGTGATATGAAATATGTCAATATCCGAAACAGCCCCGTTCAAAAGAGTTAAGACCCTTCCAACAGGCATATCAGCTGAAAGACCCGTTCGTGCGTATGTGATTGGGAACAGTTCTTGTCGGCGCAGTCTAGTGTAATTGCTAGGAACATTGAACTCAAGGAGATAGTTATTTATGAATACATTCGGTGATTTTCGTTACGACTTATTATAAATTAGTATATGTATGATGTCTACAAAATTCAAAATAGGAAACATGAATTTTTCCGCGATTCCTGAAACCGTGTGTGATGCATAATACTTAGCAGAAAACTTTCTAAGAAAACGCTATTGTTACTATAGGATTATTTATGTACTTTTAATTAAATGTAACAGTTATATATTCGTAATTTCGCATCTCAAAAGTTTGGACACCCATGACATTTGTAATTCATATCACGTAAAAAGGTAGGAGGCAATATGAAATAACCCACCCTTGGACAAATCGACGCAATGGACCCTAAAAATATTTTTGTAGACACATTTTTTCTCATTAAATATATTTCACTTGCCTTCGGTGTTGAAAAGGTAGCCTGAAAATTAAATTTAATTAAAATTAGATTTATTTATTATTTACGGACTGTTGAAGGCCGTATGGTATCTTTGCCACTAGATAAAAAAAACTTATTGGTTTTCAATAAACAGACGAGATTGTTTTAATTAACTATTTGTTTTGTGTTTATTTGTTTATTTAAAAACATTTAAGTAAACACATTTTTATTATGTTTCATGTTTGGAGGTAAAATTTCAAAACTATTGTTATTTTGTAAGGAGAACATTTTTTTATTTGGTTTTCGTTAAAAATATTCCTTCTTAAATTTGAGATAGAACAATACGTCATTAAAGATAAACAATGTTTACACATTTAATCAATTTGATAAGCCAATTGTAAGACATATATGTCATGAGATATTTAATAAGGCTGAAATTAAGACACATTCTAAAATAAAACGCTTATTTTCAGAATTTCTTCTACACTTTTAAAACGTTTGTTATAAAATAAAAAAGTTGAAAAGCTTATACTTCACTATTGTATTACATAACTCATGTCCCCCAATAATGTTATAAGAAATAATAATACTCGTAGATCTATTTCTTTACCTGCTTGAAAACGAATCCAAATTGCCTGGATATAAAGAAAGAATGCTTACCACGATTTTTATTTTCTTCAAAATATTAATATTTTCTTTAAAATATGATCTATGCGCCTACATGCAAACATATCTAGGAGAAACATGTGTATTAAACGCGATCTCCATGGCCTAGCTGCTAATAGGTATATCTTACGACCAGGGGGTTATTGACTCGATTCCCGTTCGTACCCAATTTTATTAATGGATCACTTTAGAAAAAAAAATTATATTTATCTTTATTAGAAATTGTTAAAAAATGCAAAAAAATATTTCCGTTTTTTTTTCATTGAAAACATAAAAAAGATAAGTTGATAATTAAACTTAAAAATACAGTGGGCATATTTTATCATAGTCTAAGAGGAAGGGATTGGTAATGCGGTTACATCTGTTTTTACCATCGAATCAATTTTAAAAAGGTTTCAGTCTGGTTTTCATTCCTTTTTTAACCTTAAGGTTATATTTATTAATTCATTCGTATAGAATATGTTGGTCCTAATATATAATAAAATTGTATATCTTAGTAATAATAACACACGGCAAATGACACAAATAACCCAGCGAGGAGTCATTTAACCAAATGGACACTATTTATACGTTCATTCGTACATATAATGTGTTTGTAACAACAACATTTTATGTGGTAGTAGTAATAATAAAGGGCGAGTGACACAAACAGCTCGAGCAGGGAGTTTTCTAATCAGACGGGTAATATTTATTCATTCATTACTATGGTACGTATTGGTTATAATTTGGAATAACTTTTCATATCTTAGTAATAACGACACATGACAAATAACCCAGCAGGAAGTATTTTAACCGGAAAGATACTATTTATACATTCATTCGTATAATGTGTTTCTAGCAAAAACATTGATTGTGCTTGTAATAATAACATAAAGCGAGTGACACAAATAGCTCAGTATGGAGTTTTTTAACCAGGCGGGTAATATTTATTCATTCATGAGTATAGTACGTGCTGGTTATAATACGAGTACATAATAAAATTGTATGTCGTAGTTATAATAACACACGGAAAATGACGCAAATAACCTAGCAGCGAGTCTTTTAACCAGATGGGTAATATTTATTCATCCATGAGTATAGTACGTGCTGGTTATAATACGAGTATATAAATAAATTGTATGTTTTAGTAATAATAACACACGGCGAATGACACAAATAACCTAGCAGCGAGTCTTTTAACCAGATGGGTAATATTTATTCATCCATGAGTATAGTACGTGCTGGTTATAATACGAGTATATAAATAAATTGTATGTTTTAGTAATAATAACACACGGCGAATGACACAAATAACCTAGCAGCGAGTCTTTTAACCAGATGGGTAATATTCATTCATCCATGAGTATAGTACGTGCTGGTTATAATACGAGTATATAAATAAATTGTATGTTTTAGTAATAATAACACACGGCGAATGACACAAATAACCTAGCAGCGAGTCTTTTAACCAGATGGGTAATATTTATTCATCCATGAGTATAGTACGTGCTGGTTATAATACGAGTATATAAATAAATTGTATGTTTTAGTAATAATAACACACGGCGAATGACACAAATAACCTAGCAGCGAGTCTTTTAACCAGATGGGTAATATTCATTCATCCATGAGTATAGTACGTGCTGGTTATAATACGAGTATATAAATAAATTGTATGTTTTAGTAATAATAACACACGGCGAATGACACAAATAACCTAGCAGCGAGTCTTTTAACCAGATGGGTAATATTTATTCATCCATGAGTATAGTACGTGCTGGTTTTAATACGAGTATATAAATAAATTGTATGTTTTAGTAATAATAACACACGGCGAATGACACAAATAACCTAGCAGCGAGTCTTTTAACCAGATGGGTAATATTCATTCATCCATGAGTATAGTACGTGCTGGTTATAATACGAGGATATAAATAAATTGTATGTTTTAGTAATAATAACACACGGCGAATGACAGAAATAACCTAGCAGCGAGTCTTTTAACCAGATGGGTAATATTTATTCATCCATGAGTATAGTACGTGCTGGTTATAATACGAGTATATAAATAAATTGTATGTTTTAGTAATAATAACACACGGCGAATGACACAAATAACCTAGCAGCGAGTCTTTTAACCAGATGGGTAATATTCATTCATCCATGAGTATAGTACGTGCTGGTTATAATACGAGTATATAAATAAATTGTATGTTTTAGTAATAATAACACACGGCGAATGACACAAATAACCTAGCAGCGAGTCTTTTAACCAGATGGGTAATATTTATTCATCCATGAGTATAGTACGTGCTGGTTATAATACGAGTATATAAATAAATTGTATGTTTTAGTTATAATAACACACGGCGAATGACACAAATAACCTAGCAGCGAGTCTTTTAACCAGATGGGTAATATTCATTCATCCATGAGTATAGTACGTGCTGGTTATAATACGAGTATATAAATAAATTGTATGTTTTAGTAATAATAACACACGGCGAATGACACAAATAACCTAGCAGCGAGTCTTTTAACCAGATGGGTAATATTTATTCATCCATGAGTATAGTACGTGCTGGTTATAATACGAGTATATAAATAAATTGTATGTTTTAGTAATAATAACACACGGTGAATGACACAAATACCTAGCAGCGAGTCTTTTAACCAGATGGGTAATATTCATTCATCCATGAGTAAAGTACGTGCTGGTTATAATACGAGTATATAAATAAATTGTATGTTTTAGTAATAATAACACACGGCGAATGACACAAATAACCTAGCAGCGAGTCTTTTAACCAGATGGGTAATATTTATTCATCCATGAGTATAGTACGTGCTGGTTATAATACGAGTATATAAATAAATTGTATGTTTTAGTAATAATAACACACGGCGAATGACACAAATAACCTAGCAGCGAGTCTTTTAACCAGATGGGTAATATTCATTCATCCATGAGTATAGTACGTGCTGGTTATAATACGAGTATATAAATAAATTGTATGTTTTAGTAATAATAACACACGGCGAATGACACAAATAACCTAGCAGCGAGTCTTTTAACCAGATGGGTAATATTCATTCATCCATGAGTATAGTACGTGCTGGTTATAATACGAGTATATAAATAAATTGTATGTTTTAGTAATAATAACACACGGCGAATGACACAAATAACCTAACAGCGAGTCTTTTAACCAGATGGGTAATATTCATTCATCCATGAGTATAGTACGTGCTGGTTATAATACGAGTATATAAATAAATTGTATGTTTTTGTAATAATAACACACGGCGAATGACACAAATAACCTAGCAGCGAGTCTTTTAACCAGATGGGTAATATTTATTCATCCATGAGTATAGTACGTGCTAGTTATAATACGAGTATATAAATAAATTGTATGTTTTAGTAATAATAACACACGGCGAATGACACAAATAACCTAGCAGCGAGTCTTTTTACCAGATGGGTAATATTTATTCATCCATGAGTAAAGTACGTGCTGGTTATAATATATAATAAAATTATATGTCTTAGTAAAAATAACACACGGCGAATGACACAAATAACCTAGCAGCGAGTCTTTTAACCAGATCGGTAATATTTATTCATCCATGAGTATAGTACGTGCTGGTTATAATATATAATAAAATTATATGTCTTAGTAATAATAACACACGGCGAATGACACAAACACTCCGGCAGGGAGTCTTTTAAACAGACGATTACTATTTATTATTTTATTCACATAGTAAGTAAGTGTTGGTTATGAAAACATTGTACGTGTTAGTAATTATAGCACACACCAAATTACACAAATAATCCGAGATGGGTACTATTTGTACATTCGTCTAGTACGTGTTGGTAATTATAACATTATATTTGTTAGTAATAATAACATGCGGCAATGGAAACAAATAGCCCAGCAGGTAGTAGGTTTAACCAGACGAACATTTTTTGTGTATTTATTTGTACAGTACGTCTTAGTAATAATATCATCGTATATGTTGGTAATAGTAATTGGTATCATTAGGAATCGAACATGTTATCTTCGAATAAAACACAATGGATTTATTAACTAGACCACGATATCACTACGGTATACCATGTATTATTTCGCTTAGTCTTTGTAATTATTAGAGTGTAAAATCTACGAAAGTACAGACCAAGTCAAAGCATATTGATAGACTGATGCATAGTAGTGCTAAATGAAACGTATAACATTTTTGGCTCTGTAAGTCACAAGCCACAAATCGCTGTAGCGAATCCTACCTATGTTAAAACGGCGCGATTTTTCCTGGTTTCCAAGTAATGTAAAAAAACCGTTAGATGTTCTAACTTAAAAAACATTTCAACATTATTTACAGTTAAATGCATGAACATTGTGGAGGTTTAAATACACTGTTATTTGTTTTATCAAACACTGTTTATTCCACTTTATGTAATGGTTTAACCCTACCGGTTTCAAGGCTTTGACCTCATCAGGGGAGGCTTGCTTGTGCTCCCTTGATGATGAGGTGAAAACCTTGAACCCGGTAGGGTTACATAAAGGAGGATAAACAGTGTTTGATAAAACAAATTACAATTATTTTAACAGGTACACGTTTCGCCATCTTATATTTGTACTAACTTATCCTGAAAGAAAAAAATCACTTTAAAAAATTGTTAATTTTGTCCTGAATTTAAGTTAAAAGGGCAATGAAACGACTTTCTCTTGCCTTAGCTTCGACTTAACCTTGTTATTTTGGTTGTGACTTCGATTCCCGTTGCTTTCCATACATTTAAAAAGGGCTCCAATACGGTTTTCACTGAACGTCTTTTTAACATCGTTCTAGTTGAAAAAATGGCCACATGGCAATAAACTCACCAGGTTATAATTTATGCAATAAAACTATAATATTAAACAAAAAAACAAGTTTTTTTTTGATATATTTATTAATTATAATTTTTCTTACAATTCAAATAATTGTATTCTTAATACTTACTTCCTACATTATTATATACAAATGGAATATTTACATTTTTAAATGTACAAAAATTATTTTCTACTTCGAATCCGTTATAATGACAAGAAATATCTTTTTTCATCGATTTATACAAAAATAATTAAAACAAATGGAAACTTTATTACCAACTATTATTTTTATAAAATAAATTTAATAATGCCCTATAAGATTTTTTTTATCTATATTGATATTCCACTTACTATTTACAAAAAAAATACAAAGAAATGTTTTTCATGTCAAAACTTTATTTGATCAAAAATCATATTTGAGAATATTTACACCCATTACTGAAGGTATTACAATAATTTCGACTAAGCATTTATTTTAATCATTCAATATGTTTATATAATTTTGATAATTGGCTAAATGTATTTTTCCAGCGTTGGCTGGAGAGATGCTCGTATACAATATGCAAATAAATCAAAATCTTTAACTTCTCAAAAATCAGGTTAAATATATTTTTTTGAATATTTCAATTTTCGATTAATTAATAATGCATTTTCATAAGTTTTTTTTATATATTAGATATTAAACGATAGGTTTTTCCTCGTGATAGTTTAATTTTCAGCTATAATGTTCGATGTAAAACTGCTTGTGTGTGCAAACTTTTACACTTCAGCAAACACATAGTCTTAGATGAAACCTAAAATTCCAATGGGGATGAGATAAGACTTTCATGGCGATCGATAGGCTTAATCTGTTGGAGGTTTTCAATAATTTAAGAACACCATTTCAGCATTGTTTAGTACCGCTATTAGAATTAGTCATTTGCAGTATTTAAGCTGTAGAAAAATATAAATTTAGAGTTAAACCAGTCCGAGAGTGAATCTCGCTTGTGAGTTCACTTAGGGTAAACCAGTCCGAGAGTGAATCTCGCTTGTGAGTTCGCTTAGGGTGAACGCAGCCGACAGATAATTATGATTTACTATCAAATGTGTTGACATGAAAAACATAAATTAATAACATATACTATTTTTAAATAGTGATGAATTATTTGTTGCACAAGTTCAACTTATTTTTGAATTTTTGGACATTCACAATGCCTTTAAGTGCAATAATATATTATTAAGTTTTTATTTACATTACTCCTTACAATTTCCGTAAAAAAGATTAATATTTTGAAACAGTATCATATAGTTATCAAACATCGACCGAAAATAGGACACGGCCTTCAGTGTACTCATTTCTATTTACAAAGTTAATTCATGTTCAAGTAAGTTCGATGACAGTTACAATATTTACTTACAGTGTTATACCCCCGATCATTTTTTATTGGAAAAAAAAATGTTTTGCATTTCAAAGTAACTTTTACATAAGTTTTGTGAAAGATTAGTAAACACTTATTTAAATAATATTGTTTTTAATGACTTTATTATAAAATAATATCTCTAAGAGTATTCTTCAATACGTTTTAAGTCGAAAAATACAATTAAGAATGGAAACTTTGACTTATTAAGAGAATGAGTCCTGAAAGAGAAAAATATACATCTAGAATGAACAGCATCCAAGAAAGAGGTAGGTCTAGAAGGATATAATTAGAGAAATTTTGACTTAAGGAAAGGTAAGGCGCATGAAAAACAGAAAATGGTTATGATTGTGGATGAGGCAAAGGATATTTGTGTGAAGAGAAAGATGGAAAGACCTGTCATATTTGCCTACCTTAATAGTATGTATGTATGAAAGAAAAAAAGTAAGTAATATTTTATTATTTGAAATAAAAGTACACAGTTTCATAATGTGTTTTTCACTAATACTGAAAATGTAACTTTCCCAAAAATATAACTCTTTTGTAAAGTAGTTGATATCAATTTATTTCAAACATAAAATATTTTTTATACTTTTATCGTATCAATTACTATCAACGATTTTTTTTTAACTTTTAGACAACGTAAAAAATCTATTATTTTAATAAAATTGGAAAAAAATCATTCCAAAAATGAATTTATAGTTTTATGGAATTCAATAAAAATTAATATAAATTACAAAATAACTCGATGCTGCTTATATTCAATTTATAGAATTCCGTTTTCAAGGAAGTCGAATTAAACGCTTTTAATAGTTCTTTGTATTTTCATTGAATTAGTTTGATAAAGCCATTGAATTGTGGAAATTTGTTACTAATTTAATAAAAATATATAATAGAAGTATCAAAGTAATTAAATTGACTTTCCTAAAGATTTAATATTCTTATTAAAAGTTCACTCTTAAAGTTAAAATTAACTAATATCAGAACAAAAAGTAAGTGAGCCTTTTGAAAATTTAAATTTCGTAAAAAAAATTGCGTTTATTAAATTTACAATAATTTTTGTAAAAAAAATTTAATCTTCTACAATTTTATAACAATTTTACATTACTTCAGAAGTTTATTTACAATGTTAAAGAGTTTTTTTTTAACGATTTCAAAATGTTTTTTTTTCTTAGAGATGTTAGAGATACTGTGCTCAATACTACTGTTTATTTTAATTTGAGTATTCTAAATAAATAATTTAATTAACTTCATATTATTTTTGAAAACTTCAAAGTAATCATTAAAAATAATTTAAAGGAGTTATTTTATTATTACCGACCTCCATGACACCTGTCTTTGTTGGAAATATGCCTGTCTTTTAACCCTCTGTTTATGGGCAGAATTTTCCTGAAAAGGTTTTAGTATAGTTATTACTTAACGCTTGATTAACACCTTTCTGGTCAGTTTAAAGAAATGGGAGGCTGTTTCATACAGAAAATTTCTTTATTTTTTTTTTAATTATCGTCCTTTTTTACTTTGAAACAAAATTTTTTATTAAATGTAAAGTTTTCATAGCCATAAACTGAAAATTGTATTATTTTATCTTTACCCCTTCGACTTAACTGAAGAATAATGGTCAACTGACCTCCAAAACAAACATCTGAATACTTTACATGAAGGCATGAAAGATACAGTCCTAGTAAAAAAAATGAATCACAGATAAAAAAAAATTTTAAGATTTGTTTATATTCCCCATAAGAATTATATTTTGATTTAATTTCTGAAATGCAATAGAAATAGAGTTTGGGCTATAACTTGTTCTAAATAAAATGTGTTTTTTTTAATAAATCATAAAAAGATCTTAGCCTTATCTCTTTAAAAAAAAAGTGTATTATTCTGTTTATTTAAATATTCATTTCTAGATCTAATAAATCGAATTGTACAGATTTTTTACGTAAATAGATTTAAGCTACAATTATGATTCAAGCACTGACATCTCAAGTTATTCCTGAAACATCGGCATCAGAAATCAATGTACACCCTTCCCTTAAAACTCTTCTTTTTAAATTGTCTTATTCCTGTCACCGCGCAAGAAGTGCTATCATTTCTGTAATAAACAACACAATCAAACACCAGAAATTCTCCTCTGTGGTCAGACTGGCTCGCGAACTTTTTCTTCTTGATATGGCAGCCATTTTGTCTCCTGAAAAGAAAATAAAATTGGTTGTTAAAAAAAGAAATAATCTTTCAACGGAGAATCGTAAACCGATTAACGTAAAATGGACTTAGTACGAAAATCTTCAAGGGAGAGATTTTGTTCTAATTTAAGTTAAGTATAGAGTCAGAAAAGTTATTAAATATTTGTTTAAATAACTCCAGCGTCATTTTGTGGAACTCCAAAATTAAAATGTCGTCATTTTTTGCATATCACAATGAATATGTATTTCGACATTTGCTGTGTCACATCAGGTGTGCTGACAAAAGCTGAAGCATCTACAGTTATTATTGTTAATAAATCGCAATAAATAATAAGAATAACTTCAAGTATACAAATGCATATACAAATAATATGTTTATAAAGTAATACCATCTTTCAGTACCAAAACTAGAGAACAATATGTAGATCTTATCTGTATTATGGAAACCGTTTCACAAGTCCGTGACATTGAAGTTATAATTGATTAGAAGCTGAACTTAATTCCTCGTATAGATAAAATAACACCTGCAGCATTGTCCAGACTGAATTTCATACTGAGCTTGGGTAATAACTTTTCCAGGCTGAAATAATTTCAAATTTAGCGTACTTCTCTGGTTAAAATAATTTGAGATTACAATTCAGTAATATTTAACCCATTATGATGTCAATGTTAAAAAAACGCATACTTAGAAAGTTTTTACATTCTATGAACTTTGAACTACAAACTTCAAGAATTGAATTGGTTTATGGTTTATTGTTGGAAGCGACGAGTCTTAAAACTTTGTCAGATAGAAAACAAATGTTTGAACTCACATTATTTGCGATTGTTAGCTCATACAATTTTAATAGTCCGGAACTGACTTAGGTTGACATATTACAAGTTCCTTACAGTCCCACTCGGCAAAATGTTTTGTTCCAGAGTATAGTAGCAACAAATTATTTTTACAGCTCCTGTATAGCAAGCCTTTACAGATAGAGCAATCAATTTGAAGATCGTATGAAATTTCATAGCACTTTGCTCCAAGTCTCAGTTACAAACATTTTTTTTACAAACTCGTAGGTGAGGTCCACCGTAGGGTATTTTAGGGTCGCTTATTTCGTCATACAGAATGTTAATTGAAAACCGACCATCATCCATTCGATGTTGATGTTCAAACTAGCACAGTATCTTGTATTTAAGAATCATTCGCAGCAAATAATATACTATACCTGTGTGAGTTAGGTCTTTCTCATTTGTAAGTTTTTCTTGGTAATTACATCAAGTATTTGATAAATGTTTTAAAGAACCAACTGGGAAAAATTAGGTTACATCTCGAATGGGAGGTTATTTTAACTCAGGATGACAATTAAGTCCCATTCAAACTATCCATCTTTGTTGTGCTGGCTGCGTATAATTAAGTTGAACCAGTCACGCTCCCGATCAAAATAGTATTGTAACTCTGCTGTGGTAATCTTATGACACAGATGAACTGAGACAATAAGGTCACTCACAGAGTTTGAGTTACTCAGAAAGAAGTCATTTAAGTATCCTTAGAACTGGAAAACTGTTAGTTTCCACCTACGGATATACCAACGATACTCGGTCGTCAGGACCTCACTCGTTTACTATCAGGCGGATTGCTGGTGCACTAGCATGCTAAATTGAGGAACAGTACTGTACATATATATATACTCACCCACCGTGATGAAAACATAGATGCTTGCCGGATTGGTGTTGTTGGCGATGCGCATGTAGTTATCGGAGTCCGTGTCGCGCGTCCTGCGGGGATGGTCGGACGGATCGTTGGTGCAGAAGCATATCGAGATGAGGAATAATGATGAATAGATACTTACCCTCTGTGACGAAGACGTAGATGCTGGCTGGCTCGGTGTTGCTGGCGCTGCACGTGTAGTTGCCGGAGTCTGTATCACGCGCCCCGCGGATGGTCAAGCGGGACTGGCTCTTGGGTCCGGGCTCCGTTTCCACGGTGATGCCACCCCGAGCTGTGTCGTAGTTGATCATGCGGTCGTTGTGGTACCAAAACACATACTGGGGGGGCGTTGGACTCTGCAGGCAACAGAAATGACAATGATAATTGAAACAACATATAAAAGATATTTCAATATTCAGCATATTCTAGAATATACGTTTGTGAGACCTAAATCGAGAAAAACTTTAAAAAAAACTGTGTTTACCTAAAAAAAATACTTAACTTATTTTTAACATTAAATCATTATATCTACAGAGTATCTCGAGAAAATGTTGCGTCTTGCCAGCATGTTGCAATATAGAAAGAACACTAGCAGAAGGCAATAGATGGAATAGTGGTTTATTCAGTATGTTAACCGGCCAAAGTATTTCAAGAGATCCAGTCATCATGGAATATTAATCCTAAAATAAGGATATGCAAACAAAACTTGGGTGTGGCAAAAATGTGATTTAAAATTAAAATAGGATAAATGCGACAAATATGACATAAAGGTGTTGCGTAGAATGTGAGGAAAAAATGTATGACAGAATAAAGACATAAGGAAAGAATCCCGGCTGAAAGAAGGTGATGTGTTTCATATGACAAAGTATGCAAGGCGAGATCAAGGGTCATGGCAAAATCGAAATATGTGAGGCAGAATAGAATGAAGTGAATATATGTCATCTCGCCCTTAACCGATAGGGGCATAGGGATGATAATGAAATATGTATACTGTAAAGTGTTGAACAGTTTTAAATATTTAATTCAGTGATACGAGTATAATAACGAGATAATATAATACGTGAAATCTTCTTGAATTGCCGTTAGTTTTGTAACATAAAGGTTTAATAAAGAATTATTGAGCTTCTTGAATAAACGCGAAAGAAACTTTCGATAGGGGTTGCATTAAGAACTTACAAAATAAATCAAACCAATAATAGGACGATAACTTCTAACTAACTGATTGGTCTAACTTACAGAGGAAAGGGCTTCATAAATTTGTGGCTTCGTGATAGAAAAATCATAGTTAAAAACATAAAATGATTTTGAATTCGTCGAAATTGTCAGTCTTCCTGTGAATATATAGATCTTCTTAATACGAGTATATATTGAACCTAAGGTTTAAAGGACACAAATATCCAAAAGCTCGGAGGCGATGAATGGAGATATTAAATATGATTCAACATTTTATTTTCAAATTCATATAACGCCAATTTCGTGGTTTGGTAAAATATTTTTAGCATAATATATAGTATAATTTATGCGACATAAAATCATATTTTCTGATTTATTCACAAAACAGCTATACCAATCAAGAAAAAAATTATACAAGGATTCAAGAATGCAAATCGTTTAACCCCACCGCCGACAATCAAGACCAGGACCAGTATATTTACTTAAATGTTTTTGAATAAAATTCGCATATATGATAATGAACCATCTTACTAGCTTTGTGTATATTCTGAGACAGCTGGCCCCCAGCCACCGCATATATTAATAAATTCATATACATGTATGTTATACATAAATAAATATTAATAAATTCATATACAAGTATAATATAATGTTAATAAAACTTTTGCTATAGCAGGTGGTGAGATTTGAAAACCTAGAATGGATAAATATGAAAACGTACTTTATTCATCAGTTGGACAAATGTTATACCAGACCTGATTGAATAAATATCGGATAAATATTATAATTGGACTTTATTTAAAATGGTTTTGACACGTCAATGCATCGCGCCCCCAATAAACACTAATTTGCTAAATCAACTTTTTTTTAAATATTTGTTATTAACACTTCGTAAGAACAATGACAATTACTCAATATTTATACAGTAATTTAATTATTGAGGTAACTGAAACAAACAATTGGAACAGTTCAAAAGCTTAAAATATGACTTTGTCTTATATATAATATATTCTCATACAAACAAACATATCACCACGCCATTTTGCCGTGGGGTTGGGTAGAGTAGAGCACCAAATTTGCCTATTATAACATACATACTTCATGCGCAGTGAAGAGGAGTCGTCAGACGATATCGTGGGAGTCACGATGCTTAGGCATGAGCAGCGGTCGCCAAATTTTAGAACCTCATGGACCACTAAATTCATAATTTTAAATCCCGCGGACCACTTATAGAATTTTTTCGAGTTAAATATATGGGAGTCGACGATATGTTTCAGGAGTGCATCCACGTGCGGGGGCGTAGACAGAGAATAATATTACCTATAAAATTGTATAAAGAAGGGCCGCACTGTGAAACATTAGAAGAGTGCGAAACGAGGCGAGAGTAAGACAAAACATGTGCAATGCAGCTAGCTACACGTCTTACGAGATTGTCATGACTTCATGCATCTTGCATCGTTCATCCGTGCAAGTCGCTTATTTTACGGGTTGGTTTGCTGTGGATTAAAAAATGCAAATAATGTCCACATTTCTCTGCGGACCAGCGAAATTTTCTCGCGAACCACCACTTTGGCGACCGCTGGGCATGAGCCACACAACGGGATGACAATAATGACTAATATTGTCACGGTTAAGAAGTGATCTTAAATTCATTTAAGTTTTAATGTATTATTTACTATCCACGAATATCCTTTTTATGTCTTTTTTGTAGAACTTTATTATCAGACAATCAAAGACAGGCTAAAGGGATCATCAACTCGATAACTTCTTGACTTTTAACATTGAATGCCATAACTTCACTGCAATAAAACTCACAAAAAATCGTAAATACCAAATGGGGTGGCCTTCGAATCTTTAACTTCGTTTATTCTACGGGGAAGAGAAGGCAAGTTGTCAATACACAAAAAATAAAAATGTCGTTAAATTCAAGATCTATCGTTTTTTTTTTGGTTCAGACAATTTTTTTGCTGTGAGTGCATCGATTTGTCATTTAACGGCGTAATTGTTTTCATACTTAATTTAAAAAATAAATGTATACTTAAGTTTATTTAAATTTTCTTATAAAATATGTTGACTTCAATGCTGAGAAACGTCATTTCGGCATTCTGCTGTCCGAAGAGTCTATGGCAAAGAGTCTATCCCATATCACTGTTCACCTGGTGAGTCCATCCCATAGATTATCTACATCTGTTCCTATAACCCTCCACATTTCCACGAACTATGAGTTTCTCCTTTCCATTTTTAGTTTTATATATATTTTTTTCAAATATTATTTTTTAAATATTAAAATTTCATTTTTTATTTGTTGCCAAATTGCAAGGTAAGTTTTTGGCAAGTATACTTACCTATCCAAGTATTAAGATTAAATAGTATTATTTAAATAATCTACGACTCCAAACAATAACTAAGTGTTCTAAATCAGACTTGAAGCTATAAAAACAAAATCAGGCTTGAAGCTAAAAAACACATTTGAATGACACTTTACAGAACTTTGTTAAACGCTGGACGAATCATTGAAATAAAAAATTTGAGTTCTAAATTTTTTTTTTTTTATTTATTTATTTTATTTATTATAAAACATGACAAGAAATATACACAATTTGAGAAAAAATAACAGGTAAAATGATTTGGACATACAATTTTAATGGATCTGGGTTTGTTGCCTTTCATTTGTCGTATCCCCAGTAAATTAGGCTTTTGCCTGTATCTCACTGAGGATATTTAACATGAAAAAATTAATCGATATTTCTTTCCGATTTTCGATTACACAAAAACAAAACCCCGTTGCACGCTCTCATCAACCTGACAAACAGTGACACTCAACTACAACTGGAAACATATTGCGAAATTCAACTCCTCACACATCATCACTCCAGAAAGACCAAAAATATTCATCCCACAATATACCGCACACAATCATAAGAATAAAAATTAAAATTAAAACAAAAAATACACAGAAACACAAATACAAAAACAACCAAAATTAAAACAACAAGAAGAAACCCACACTCACGAGCTCACATAAATCCTTTCCACTCGTCATTCATCTTAATGTATCTAATATTTAACATTATTGATATTAAGGATTTTTTACCGAGGTTGATGGATTCTTAAGTCATTGTGATTAAGAAGGAAGGTTATAAATTGTAATGGAAAATATTCTTTTCTTAGGTCATGTATTTTTGTGTAATTAAAACAAAAAAAAACATGATCCAATGTCTCATGCTAGAGGCCATTCTTACAGAATGGATAATCAAAAAATATATATTTTGTACAATTTAGTAGCAATTTAGCATGGGCCACAACGCTTTCTTCTAATTGGACATTATCATATATATAAAGGGCCTGACCCACACTTACCTATTCAGAGATAATTTAAGAAACATCCAACCGTAATGTTTGACTAAAGCTAAAATTGAAAATTTAAATAAAAAAAAGTAATTTGCACGTAAAAAGTAACATCAACGGGTACATATATATTTTTAAATCATACGTAAGTCAACTAACCCTTGTTTCCCACGCTGAATAATATTTTCGCACGTTAAGTTTATTACTTACGCACAAGTTTGTGGGGTTACGACAGCTTAAAAAAAGGAAAATGGATATAGAGCAATATAAAACCCACATAAATAAAGCACACAAATATAAATGGATAAACGTAAATCGTATCTAGATTACAAATCGCCCCCTATCACCCTCCCTTTTCATTTCTTTAGCATTACAGGTCGATAACATTATACGACGATAAAAAAACACTATACCATAATAACGCTTCCATTTGGGATGAAACAACTATAAGGCATAACATTAAAAGGGCTGACCACTCGCATATTGAAAGTTGATCCCTTTTTATTTTAAACCTTTATTTGAACATCAGTGTTGACTTTATTCATTTTGAATAATGAAAACGACTCTCGCCCCGTGAAACCCAACCCTTGTCGTTATGTCATTTCGAAAACGCATTGTTTCCAACATTTTTTATTTCTTTTCACAAATTGTCATGACAGAGGGGGATATTTTTTTAAATAAAAACCAAGTTTATTGTTGTATTAAAAATATTGTATTTCCTTTGTGTTGATTTGACACACTGCATCGTATAAAATTCGTTATATGCATCGAATTACATTCGTTATATGCATCTGGCGTATTTTTTAGGTGTTTGACAATATTTTATAACCATGCAGAAAAAATATTAAAGAGTCCTTAAATTGTCAGATTTTAACCTTTTTTGAACTAAATGTATTCCAAAGGAAATCGAAACCGCAGTTCCAGCTTGGTTATTATATTGTGCATGTTTATTAATTTTCCTTTACCTCATTCTATTGCATATTTATTAAAATGAACGCATACTTTTAATTTCATAGCTGCCTATTACAAAATGTCTACAGTATAATAGTTATAAACTTACATGAAAAATATCTTTATTTTCATTAGAGGGACAAATTGAAATGACTTTCACAATTGGAAGAGATCGACACATGGTAATACGTTTGCCAGGTTGTACTGTATTTAACGAACGTGTACAATGCAATATAATAGATATCCGAATCTATGATAAATTACATTATCCTTATAACTAAGGTTTCCCTAAATTGGATCAAATTATGATGATTAAAGCGAGCCTTATTATATGTGAAATTTGGAGTACACTTGATTATATGGTAGAAATTTGGAGTACATTTGTTTATATGGGAGAAATTGAAGGGCCTAACTGAGTTATGCTGATTTATTCTATATGATATACTGGACAATATATATTGTTTAACCAATATTAAAATATATTGAGATCTTTTGCAAAGGGTTAACAAAAAATATATATATCCAGTATGATACAAATAATATGGCAATTTAACTAGGGGCATGACTAACAGACCAGATTCTTGGCTGACACGCCTCTAGAATCACAAGATTATAAATTGTAAATGAATATTGAATTTCTCAGCTTTTCTTTAAAAAAAGTTTGCTATAATAACAAAGTAGCTTTTAAAATGCATACGTTAAAACATAACAATAATTCATTGATGATTTGTATAACGCTGTTTCTGTTTTATATTCAACATCAAGGCCGCTTTTGAACGTAATTTTTATCTGTCTCAAAAATCATACGGTCTGAAATGTTTAAAATTGAAATCGAAATACCCTATTGACTAGTTCGGATGTGTTGAAGAGTACTAAAAAATTAATCAAACTCGAGATAATGTTGCATTTATGCTATCGAGAATTTGTTAAATCTCCCTAACATTGTATTGATTTTTTTGTCATGTCATTTTTAATTATGGAAATACAAATTTAGAAATACCAATTTTCTAAATATGACCTTTTAGAAAATGATTAAACTTCCAGATTCCAAGTGTTTCAATAGAAAAATCATTACGAAAATGATAGAATTAAAAATTTGTTTGGCAGATGAGATTGTTAACTTTAATTTTTTTGGCCACGGCGTGGGTACAATCAATGATATTTTTATAACATTTGACAGATTGGGTTTGATGTAATCGTAATTAGACTTTCGAGTATTTAAAAAAAAATGTGCTATTATATATTTTTTTGTTGAAATTTTCCAAACTCGTAAACGACTATCTCAGATATGCTGAATTGGTTACTAGGGAGACGGCTGATTTAGACTGTTTGACTTGTATAAAATACATTTAAATAAAGAAAGAAAAAAAAAAAGAATTTTAAATGCATTATAATTTCACATGTATGGTTTGTTGCATTTTCACAATAAAAAAGTTGCATATGAAATAAACTACACTGAGATATGTTTTCTTAGCAGTAATCAAGTATTCTTTTTTTTTTTAAGATTTTGAAAGTGGGTTGTGTGTCACACAACAAATTGAATTGCTCATTCAAGAATATATTGAAGAATTTTTTTAAGAAACTTTTAATTTATTAACTTTTCAAAACAATTTCACAAACCCATCCAGATAAATTTCCCAATTAGACTATAGATTTCTTTTCACTTTTCCCCTTCAATTTATCTATTCAATATTTTTTTCTTCCGGCGTTGTTTATTTAAAAGGCAGATTCCGGGAGAGCAGAAAGTAGCCGTCAGAATTGGCGCCGTAAATTCTCAGCACTTCGTCATTGTAAGGTTGCAAAAAATATTGCTCGATTTGTTTTTACTACCGCGAATACGTGAGCCCCCGCGCGGCATATAACCGTAAATAAAAACGTTTCTACAAACCTAACGACCCAATAAAAAGGATTTTTTCTTTCAATTTCTGATACATCAGAAGCGATAGCTTCTTGATGCTTTTCCTTTGAAACGCATTTATATACAGGGTAACTGGTGCTTTGTCCGAAACAAAGAAAGGAGGTAATAGATACACCAGGAAAAAACGTCTGGTTCTGAACACTTGTAGAAATAGAAAAAATAACAAAAAAAAAAATAATGATGAGAGATAGTGTACACTGCATAATTTTCAACATTATTTGATCTAAAAAGGCACATTAATTAATGAAGAGTTATTTTTAATAAAACTGTTGAACCATAGATTTAAATGCATTCTAATTAACGTTGCTATCACATACGAGTAATATGGCGTGGTGTGGTCATAGCTAGGGGTCACCCACATGATATAACCCTGGCGCAGACCCGGCTACATCGAAAAGTATGACTATAGCTAGTAATATACCAAATCTCAATGAAATTTGATAGCCGTGTTTGTTCATACAACCTCATACGATTAAGTCGTGTTTGTTCATACAGCCTCATACGATTTAGCCGTGTTTGTTCATACAACTTCATACGATTTAGCCTTGTTTGTTCATACAACCTCATACGATTTAGCCGTGTTTGTTCATACAACCTCATACGATTTAGCCGTGTTTGTTCATATAACCTCATACGATTTAGCCGTGTTTGTTCATACACCTCATACGATTTAGTCGTGTTTGTTCATACAACCTCATACGATTTAGAACATGTAACACAAATTCGCATTGTCTGTTAATAGTTTTTACATTTGTCGTTAGTTTTTATTTTTTTACTGAAAAGAGTGTATTGGTCGACCATGAGACATTGCCACTGACAATGGTCGAATGGTTAGCCCTAGGTTCGGTTCCTGACTGGTATTATTTTTGACCGTTTTACTTCTCAATTTATGTTTTTCTGTTAGGTTTATCTTGCTTAAATTTTTTACAGCGCCATCAAAGACGTCAAAAATAGCGTTATATAAAATTCTACTTAACGAAAGCCCGCAGCTTGCTTAACCTTCCGATCATCTTAGAACTTTAATTTCCTCGCTGTCGGAACTTTATATTTGATTTGTCAAGACTGTGTGATTGGTGAAGTGCCACAGCTTGCACACAATATACCAATACACATCCATCTGCAATCCAAATAGCTGACAGTCATACTCGGTTAAGAAGGATTGTTTATCTATCTCAATTCGGTTTTCATCTCGTTTTTTTAGTCAAGAAAATATACGAGTATTTTAAATATTCATTGTTCATGCATAAAATAACACACACTTAAAAGCACTAATAGTTAAACAAATATTTGGTTATGGGTTGATTAAATACGCTACTATTAGATGGGTAGTGAACGTGTTAAGGTATTTTATGATAGTTAAACACAAAAATATTAAAAAAAATATATAGGTATGTAAATTATCTTCGTATAAATACAAAATAGGATATGTTGTGGCTTATCAAGGTATTTCTATATGTGGATAAAAAGTAAAATCAAACTTCACGTTAAATCCATGCTAATTTATTAGGAAAAGTTTCCCTACGAATTTTTTATATTTGATTGTAACAATGGAGAATTAAAACATCAACTATTCAATGATACCTAAGACTATGCACGACGCAAAATACTTAGGTGGAAGTAAATGGGAAATTTTAAAAAGCTCAACCCACATGTGATTTATAACTATAAAAATACTCATCGGTCAAAAGGTATGGGGGGGGGAGAGCCTTACGGCAAAATAAAATTTACTTTTTTTTTCAAATGTTTTGACTGTTTAAAGTATACCACTTTAATTTTTCATATGTTCTACTATATTATTGTATAATTTAATGTATAATTTTTTCTCAAGAGCCTAATACTTTGTATTGAAAATTTTATCGAACTTTATAACTTAATTTATCTTTTTTTATAAAGTTATTATATATATTTTGCACACATTTGCCGAAGGCTATACCGACACACAAATTGATTACTTTATAACCAAAGGTATAATCTGATGTATTTTGTATAACTAAAAGCTAACTTAATTAAAATTTCGTATGTGTTTTTTTTTGGTAATCATCTTATTTAATTTCTTATAAATACTTACAACACCTACACTTATAACTAGATAACAAATCTTACATCTAATTATTCAATACGTACATGTCCACTCATTCAGGCTTCTTGTATTTTATCACATTCAACTAGACTTTGGTTCTCCCTGCTAATACTGTGGATGGTCAGGCAACAGATGACGCTTCAGAAGTCTGGGCTTATAACGAAAAGGTAGGTCGAATTTATTCTGGTAAGCCCCAGAGCAGCAATTGGAGGATTGCTGTGGTCTTGTTGGCTTTTATATAACTTTACGGTCCAAGTGAGGATGTGGTGTTATAGGGTTTCTTCACGCTGTTCGGCGTGAAGCCAGAAGAGGTTTATTCTGGAATGGGTGTTGAAAGAGATTTTGAATGCCTTGTTCTGCACTCGTTTAAGCTTCAGATGATCCGCGTTGCCCACACTGGCCCAAAAAAGTGCAGGGTGGGATGGTTGAGTGTTTTATAGAAGAGGATTTTATTTTTTAGTAAAGGAAACCGCGTTAGTGGAATATCGAACTGACGCCCCGATGCCTTTTTGATCCTTCTGTCTGATGGTATTCAGATGGGTACTCCACATCAGTCACCATTCGAGGTGCAGGCCGAGATATTTAACAACATCCCATCACTCGACAGGCAAACACCGATGAATAATGGCATCGAAAAGTGGGCTCAGGGCTGGTCTTAGGTGGAGTTCAACAACAACCGTGATCTGTTTACTGTTTTTGCATATTGTCCTAATTATTGTTCTGCTATCATGGTACATTTCTTTAGTAAGGCTACGTATCAGATATTCCTTTCACGGCACACATCCATAGCCTTTTCCACATCCATACACCTTATCAGACAACTTCTATGATTTCTTCGACTTTCTACGTTTTCTGTGTTTTTAATATTTATTTATTTATTTAATTAACGACACAGCAGTGTCTTTATATACAAATGAACATGTGACAGGTTATAAATTACTTAAAATTATTGACAAATAATACAACTTTATCTTAAACTAACATGAAGATACAAAAAGCATTAGAATAAATTACAGTCATCGTTTTAAAATTATTTAATAATCTTTGAGAATTTTGTGGGAATTTTATGGATATATATTGAGATATAGAAAACACATGGCCTCATTAGTGGGACGAGATGCAAGTTGCTTTGCAGAATTAAAAGCTTAACACGTGCTGATGCAGGGTTACTCAACTCCAGAGGCAAAATATTGTCCTTAATATTTGGTTTGTATTACGTTATTTATATTAATAAAGGAGAGCACAAAGTTAGTAGCTATTTCTAAATATTGTTGTAATATTCTGGCGAATACTATATATACTTATATTAAAAATATCTAAATTGTTGCAAAACTCGTTTCCAAGTCTTTGCATGCGAATTATAGAGGAGTTGATTTTATAGTTAGTATAACAATTTTCGGTATAAAAGGGATTGAGCTGTCTTGTGGATCTAGTGGGGATACGAAATGAAATACTTGCGAGTAAGTGAGGTGCATCAATCACTGAGTGAATGATTTTGTATAGCAGTACTATAGCGGCTGTCTTTCTTTTAGTTTTCCAAAACATATCATTCAATTGATCCAGTAATTATTTACTTGGTGTTCCTCGCATACGCCTATCACTCGCATTTGCACTATATATCTGTTTTGTTAGTATTTTTCATTCATTCGTTCCACATGCCCAAACCACGTCAGCGTGCTTTCTTCTGAGAAAGTATTGAATTTATTTTCTAAGCAATTTATCGGTCAAAATTATTATTGGTAGATTTCATCGTGGTACTACTTGAAAACCTCGTTTTATCGAAATTTACGCATTTCCATATTAATTGTTGGTATGTAGGGGCAACCAGTGTACCTTCGAACGCGTGTACCTTGGAACAGACAAAATAACTTGAAAATAACAACAGAAAAAAAATCGAAAAAATAGTATTTACGATGTTTTTTTTCATAGTAGCAACATTGTTCTAATGTCAAATGCTTGGCTGTTTTCGTGACTCTCTTATTGATCTTCAAAGATTTTCAACGCAAAAAGTAAGTTTTTTTATCAGTTTTATGACTTGTTTTAAACGTGTGAGTGTACATAATTAAGGAATTCTAAAATCTAAATTGGAGAGCTATTTAATATTCTATATTTTTTTATACTTTGTTTTGAAGTACATAACCTCAAAATGTTTTAATTTGACATTTCATTTTAACAACAGCCCGAGTGTACCTTCGAACACATTATTGCGTGTACCTTTGAACTGTTCGAAGGTACACTCAATGTTGAATATTTAGCTTCAACTATTTATTTTGTTTTTATTTTAGTGCCACGAAGCAAAATTGGAGTGAAAAGGAAGGCAGTACCGACAGAATATTTAGAACAAGCTGTTGAAGAATGCAAAAAGGGTATGTCGGTAAGGAAAGCAGCAGAAAAATACAATTTAAAGTCCACTACAGTCTTCAAATATTTAAAAATATTCCAGAATCAAAATGATGTGCATATCAAGCCTCCCAATTACGCTGTCAAGAAAGTCTTTGATTCCCAAGAAGAAGGTTTGTTGTACGATTACATAAAAAAATCTGCATTTTTGCATTATGGCCTTACAACAACAGATATAAGAGTTCTGGCGTACGCTTTTCTAACTGGACTGAAAAAGGATTTACCAGATGCTCAAAATAATATACCTCACACATGGATAAGGGACAAAATGGCCGGGAGAGATTGGTTAAGTTGTTACAGGAAAAGATTTCCTGACCTCAGCTTACGTAAACCTGAAGCGACTAGTCTAGGTCGAGCCACCAGTTTCAATCAAGCGAATATAAGTGCATTTTATGAGAATTTGAAAACAATAATGCGCCGTTACAATTTTCGTCCTCAAGATATCTACAATGTTGATGAAACGGGGATTTCAACAGTACACAAGCCACATAAAGTGCTAGCATCAAAATCTATTCGACAATTGGGGAAGATGACGTCTGGCGAGCGAGGAGAAAACGTTACAATGATAAATGGAATAAACGCATCAGGTGACAGAATACCTCCTTTGTTAGTGTTTCCAAGGGTTTTTTATAAAGATACAATGATGAAAAATGCTCCAGCAGGTGCAATTGGAGTAGCAAATAAATCTGGTTGGTCTTGTACAGCCATATTTTTAAAATACTTGGACCATTTTATTGTTAATAGTAAACCGACTAAAGACCACCCCATATTAATAATCATGGACAACCATGAGTCTCATGTATCAATAGAAATAATTGATAAAGCCAAAGAAAACGACCTCCATTTACTCACATTGCCTCCACACACATCACATCGCCTTCAACCACTTGATCGATCAGTATACAGATCTTTTAAACATTTCTATTGCAGAGAAGCTGATAATTTTATGGTAAACAATCCTGGAAAACCGATTACAATATATGACGTATCAGAAATAGTGGCTAAAGCCTACCAGAGTGTATTTGTTCCGAACAATATAATTAAGGGGTTTCAAAACACTGGAATATGTCCTTTTTCTGACAGTATTTTCACTGAAGAGGACTTTTTGTCCTCATCTGTGACTGACCGACCGGAAATTCCAAATGATATTCAGAAAACACCAAAAACCGATGAACAACATACTCAAGTCCAGAAATGCGAGAACAGAAATGAATCGCTCACACCACATCAATCAACCATTACACCCGAATCAATTCCCCTAAGGGGAATGGACCCCTAAGGCCTCTCCCAGAAAACAGGATCGAGGTGGCAGAAGGAAAGGAAAAACTAGAATATTGACTGACACACCGGAGAAGTTAGCGATCCTTCAAAAAACTTTGATAACTCAAAAGCGCCCAAAATTACGAAAACTGCAAAAAACTGGGAAAATTATCAAAACGAAAGAAAATTTGACTACAACCAACAAGAAAATAAGAATACTGCAAGACATAATCTTTGTCACTTGCGTGGAATGCAAAAAACTTTCAGATAAAAGCAAAGTGATCATATGTGACACGTGTAAATCTTATTTCCACGAATCATGCATTCCAAAGGCACACAGGCGCAACATTCCTGTTAAAGAAGACAATGATTGTTTTCTGTGTCATAGGTGTTATAATATATCCGATGATTCTACGGGTTCAGACTCCTCCATTGATTCTGAAGCACTATTTAAAATAGTAAATGAGGGCTTGATATAAATGAAAAAAATATTAGCTCGAAATATTACTCACATTGCAGATGTAAGGATTTTTTACATAGCCTATTTCATTGTGACCTTGTCATTTTTATAATTATTCTATTTGTATTTTCTAATGAAAGTTCCTAGCTTATTTTATATTTTTTCAAATAAACTTCATTCATACTATTTATACTGTGTTTTTTTATATTTCTGAAGGTATGCGACGTAAGAAGTAGATAAAATCGTAGGGCATGTTTGAGAAATTGTACGAACGTGTTGGAAGCGAGAAAAGTGTGTCAAGATCGAGTTTAGCAGCGCTCGACTCTCTCTGCCTATCCGTCCGAGGACACT
Organism: Odontocerum albicorne; assembly: GCA_949825065.1. Taxonomy (NCBI): domain Eukaryota; kingdom Metazoa; phylum Arthropoda; class Insecta; order Trichoptera; family Odontoceridae; genus Odontocerum; species Odontocerum albicorne. The sequence goes on along the minus strand of OX463854.1, from coordinate 12,579,932 downwards.
GCGTGATTGGATAGATAGAGAGAATGTTTTATTGAAGTTTTCCAATAGGTACTAAACTAAACTGAATTAGCGTTCGAAGGTACACATGAAGGTGTTCAAAGGTAAACACACCAGTGTACCTATGAACAAAAATGAATAGTTTACTTCAATTATTTTTTTCTACCAAACCTTAATAGTAAATGAAACACAAAAAATATATGTGGTAGCCAAAATCATTTTCTATCTTACGATATTTATTTTTTCCTCATGAGACAAAAACTTACTCAGATAAAAAATTACGAAACTTTGAAAATAACATTTGTTCAAAGGTACACTGGTTGCCCCTAATATGTATTTCTTGTTTATATATTCATTTGGTTGTTTATATAATATTTATTACTTGTTAATAAATATAACATATACAACCAAAAGCTCAAAATACGCACAGGCATTATCCATTCGAGGAAACATCCATTGACAATTTTATTTCAACGGGATTAGTTGGTTAAAATAATTAAATTCTTTAAAACCCAACTTGCTTATAAATTTGATTTCATTTTAAACAATGTTAAAAATCTGTTTTTAGATGAAATATAAAATTAATTTAAAGGTACTAAATATATAGAAAAAATTAAGTTAAGATTATTATCATTTCCATTACCTAACGCACACCAAAACCCTAGTGAATCATTTATTAAATTCATTATCTTTCGTATCCGAACCACGTTGTCAGACATCCTTGAACCCAACAAATCTAATTGAATGAACCCGAACCTAACCCTTCCAATAAATCCAAGTTTCTCGCTTGAAATAAAATGAACCCGATACGGAAAGGGCCGGGCGAAGGACATTGAGCGACATTGGTTTTGTAATCTGGAATCCCTTTGTCTGTTAACAGATTATTTGTTGGGATTAAACTATTTCATCTCTATTTCCCGAAGAAAACATATTTGTTCAGATTCACAGCATTGTATTAAATGTCGAGAGCACTGTGATAAATATTAATTTTCCGATTTTTTTTTAACCAGACGAGATTTTTTTCAAAATTTCCATCGCATATGAACGCAGACTTGTATATCAAGCGCATCATGTGAATAAATGTCGCGGACTCTTGTGTTACTAGTGCATCCCATGAACAAATTAAATAACCTTGTATTGCTAGTGCATCCCGTGAAAAATATGACGCAGACTTGTATTACAAGTGTATCCCGTGAATAAATGACGCATATTTGTTTTACTTGCATATCCCGAAAAAAAACGAAGCAGACTGGAACTGCTAGGGCATCCCGTAAATAAATGACGCCATTGCGTGTATTTTTTCCCATTCGTATGGATGCACACGCATGGCGAACGTGACTGGAATACAACTGTGACTTCGACCTCATTAATCAAACTTTCAGATGTTTAGAACCACTGATGTGTGCATGGAACTCACATTTCGGCGTTGTAAGTTTTTGGTAATACTACTGCACCTGAAAATACAACACGCACACATCTGACAAATGCGAGTTTTTTTACCAAATAAACTATTTTATCAGACTAGGACAGTTATTTTCAACTACCATCGGGAATCATGAATTACTTACCCGGCTAGCTAGCGTTTTACCAAATATGCCATGAAGGTTGTAGTAGGCTTGCTTGTGTTAATTTTTTATATCAATAACATCATATAAATTCCACCAGGAGTGCGAATAAGCTATAAATCGCCTCCATCCTGGACGTTGGGGGATTAACCCAACAATCCCAAGATCTGGGTAAAACACTTAGAACAACTCATTCTGAGTCTTATTTGAGAATATTTGCCTCATATAGTTTACCAAATAAGTTGACCTGCAGAATATAAAAGTGGTATTTTATATATTATTTATAGTTAAGGCATTAACATTGTGGAGGTTTAAAGACATTGTAATTTGTTCTTATCAAACACTTTTTATTCCACTTTTTGTAACGGTATAATCCTACTGGTTTCAAAGCTTTCTCCTCATCATCAAGGGAGCACAAACAAGACTTTTATTCCTTCAAGACTCCCAAGTTTTGTTTGTGCTCTCCTGATGATGAGGTGAAAGCCTTGAAACCGGCAGGGTTATACCGTTACAAAAAGTGGAACAAACAGTGTTTGATAAAAAAAATTTACAAGGGGGTATTTTACTTGTTTCAAGACCTAACGGGTAATTGCCAAGTGCTAACATATTTTTCATAAACTAATACAATGAATATAGTAGAATTGACAAACGTAAAAAACAAAAATTTTCATACATATTAATTTCACCTTAAGAAAAATCAAACACACTCTTTTGGTTTCATTTAGAAGATTTACAATATTGTAAAGTGATTTATTTAACCACATGGTACTAAACACGATAGGTGGTATTGTATACTACGAAATACATACAGTACAATTAAAGTTTGAAAATATTTAGTTTTTATGGTTTCTTTTCAAGGATATTATTTTTTTTAAATAAACGTATTTTGCTTGTAAAAAAAATAATTAAAATTTTCTATCGTAAATTTTTCATTCTAATTTCTGTGAAAAGAGGATAAGCAATTTACATTTTTAGTCTAAAAAAACCTTTTCTTCTAACATGAAATTTTATTTCTATTCAGATTTTTATTAGTGACAGAAGATTTTTTCCATAATATTCGTTTTATTATATTATTGTAGGTTTTTTTCCTTTTTAATCATAATAATTTCACGTCTTTTTTTAGTACCTACAATTACCGATTACCATTAGACACGCGACCTGGTTGACTTTCTTCAAACAACGATTTTAATACAACTTATCTCACTTCAATTATGGAACGTGTTTTCCCCCTTCTTTAGTATTATTAAAAAAATTCAATTATCTATGGTTTCATGGCAAATGGTAGCATTAAATAATTTTTATTCATATTTTATGACTCCTAATATATCACTAATTATTACGATAAATTTGCTTTTATTGACGGCGATGAGCATGCAGAAAATTTTTCGTAAGTTTTTCTTTGGACAATAAAACTATCGTCGTTAAAAAATATAATAATGCATTAGTATATTTTTAATGTAGGCTTGAGTTTCAAATTGACAGTATTGGATTTCCTTCCCCAGTTTTCTTTTTATCTTTTTGCATTGAAAATGTCGCGAACTATTGATTTTTAACGATATCTCTTTGTATTCTAGTTCCTTAATGATACGGCTCTATTGTATCTTTCAAATCTGTTTCTGGCAGGTGTTTATTTGGAGAGAAAAAGAACTTTGAGGTTAATTTCGTAATCATTAAATAAATTGATTCCTTCCAGTCGATCTAATAGAGTGGTTAATTTTTGCAGGGCTTTTGCCAAGCTGGTCTTGTAGCGTAAAATTGCCTACCTTTAAATGTAAGATATATGTGTGGTATGTGCAGATTTAGAAAGTACTCCAGCACAACCCTTTTGAGAGATATCAGATCTGTTTGATATTGACGATTATTGGAACAAAAAAAGATAATCAGTTCTCCAAAACCCTGCACAGCAGTCGTCTCTGATATCGCGAGGTCTAGACATCTATCTTCTTTAAACAACCCTTCAGCCGGCCTCATAATTATGAGAAGAAATGATCAGAATTGTCACTATATAAACCATGGCCGAAATTGGATATTAGTGAGCAACTCCCTTTGACTTCCAGCTGAAATAACAACATTGTGTCAGCTTAAATGAGAACACTGCCACTTTACATGAGAATACTCTAGTATATTCTCGTCATTTTAATTTCTCCTATTTTGTGATTAAGACTTTTAGTAAATTTATTTTGCTAAGAAATTCTTGAAGAGCTGAAATATTGTCTGCTAATATAGAGCGTTACTAAACGGTTTTCGTGAGAATATATTTAGCAATAGAATAGATATTTAGCTTGACGAATTTCACGTTGCTGTATGTCATTATGGGGCGGACACAGGTCTTGTATATACTTACCTTGCTAGACTTGTGTCCGCCCCATAATGACATACAGCATAGAGTCCAGAGCCGACACTGTCAGAACCAAAACTCTCCTTCGAACCAGCGAAATAAAGGTACTCAGGAGTATCGCTGGCAAAACCCTTCGTGATAGAGTACAAAACACAGAAATCCGAAGGACGTGCGAAGTTGAAGATATTGTCAGATGGGGACGACAGAGAAGAAGGTTCTGGAACGAACACGTATCCAGAATGGTGGAACCAAGAGCCGTAAAAATGGCCAGGGACAGTATCCCCCAAGCAAGCAGACCTCCAGGACGACCTCCCAAAAGATGGAAAGACAGCTGGCAGTTGACGTTACAAGAGGCAAACAATGATGCATGACCATAACAGGCCAACAGGTCTAAAATAAAATGAAGAAGAAGAATTTCACGTTGTTTTTTTTTGTCTGTTGTGTTGCCTACAAATCGCATTAAACTTTCTAATAATGTTCATTCATGCCTGTACTGTCGATACTGCGTTCCTATCGAAGACCTTTTTAAAGTCTTTGAAGTTGGTTTATACATCTTTGCGTATTTCTTAAAGCCCATTGATATGCTATAATACTAAGTACATTCCAAAAAACTTTTTAACTATAAACATATTAAAGAAAAAAAAAACAACTCGTTAGTTAAAAATGGAGAATTTAGTGAACACGGGTAAGTTGTGGGAAATTGAGCAAGAAGAAGGTGTTATGTAAAATAGATGGATTAAATAAAGAAGATAGAATCCTCTTTAAACGCTTTATTTAATATGGGTCAGGACTGGAATAGATGAAGGTAGGTAATGTATCATATTAAGTTCCAAGCAGTAAAACTAGCAAAATCGAGCACGCGGTGATGAAGAAAATCATTAGTTTTCTGTATATTTGAATCTGTTTTCTTTTTTATTAAAAACACGTATTCCACATTAAAACATTAAATAATTTGTATATAAATTAATCACACTAGCTAAAAATACTCACTTCGGGTTAAAAATTCTCCCCATTGTAAAATGTACGTAGTTAACCGAATAAATTAGCCATAAGCAGTTTAAAATAAGTAAATCTTATTACCTTCCTTATTGTGTGAAACTCGTCTCTAGATTTCTTAATCAATTCAACTTACAATATCCGAGTCCGACAGTTTTCTCTAAACTGATTATTCTTTCTCTGTCTTACATGACAATGTCAGAGTGCCTTCCTAAGGCTCGTTTCACGTTGTTATATAAATATGAGAGTAACACTTTTCTCTAGCACTAGCATTCCATAATTCACTAGCACGTCATAATTCTCCAGCATACCATTATTTTCTAGCAAACTACATTTTCAGCATATGACTATTCACTTACATACTATAATTTTCTAATAAATCACTTTTCCCTTACATACCACTATTTACAAGCTTACTGTTATTATCTAGCACACTATTTTTGCGTACCATTATTGACTCGCATACCATTAGTGTCTAGCGCATACCATTATTCTCTAGCATACCATTATTCTGTAGCATACCATTATTCTCTAGCGTACCACTATTCACTAGCAGACTATTAATCTCTAGCACTCCATTTTCTCTAACAAAACATTATTCACTAGCCTACCAATTTTTAGTAACAAGGAAACTTTTATTATCTAGCACATTATTTTTCTCTAGCATACCACTATTGATGATATTTTAAAAGAAGGAAATGTTAGAAGTAAGATATCTCGTATGAGCTGTAAGAAATGGGGTAGGAAAGCTTGGCGCTCTGTACCACAGGAGGGAAACGGTGTGATGGTATGTATGTATGTATTCAAGTTTTGAAACATGTTTATTTTATAATTTTACCCTCATAAATTCAGATACATTATAAATAGTCATATCACAAGAGAATTTCTGTTTATAATTATAAATTAACGACAATCATGAAAATAACCTCATTATTACACGGTATAAATTAGTTTGCTGTGTCACGTTAAAACCTATAATTATGTCGAATATCAATTATTATCGAATGTGACAAGCATTTGATTCATCAATTACAAAATACGCTGTTTATTAAACGACATGCCTGTCAACGCTTTTCAAATTATTCATTTTCAATTATTAACTCGATTTATTATTAAACGCATTAGAATAATTAAATAATCTATAATTAGTTTCCCTAGACGAAATAAGTACTGTACACTGTTATTATTGCCAACACGAAAAAAAATCGTCAAAGAAGCGTTTGTGTCGAATCTAATGGAATCATGTGTATCCTTAATTATATTACGTTAAAAGAAAAAGTTGAAGCGTATACTCTGTATTGCCAAAATGAAACAAAAACACCAAAGTAGCATTTCTATTTATCTATTTTTGTTATATTATTTTATCAAATTTATCGAAATATAATTTTGTTTATTGACGTTCAAATAAGAGCCGATAAAAGAAGTACCATTTAATAAAAAGAACTCATAATATGCAATTCATAAATTATATTTTCCTACTGGCAAGTGTTTGCCATGATTGACAACACTGATGTCCTAGACCGTTTTAAGTATTTCGGGTGATTCAGTAGTTTTTCGTTACACATTTAACCCTTTTCAAATTATTTTGGAATTAGTCTATAATACGAGTATATCGCAATTGCTACTTTGGTTAACTTGAATTTGATTTACTTAAATAATCAGTCTCTGAATTCTTAAATGGCCTAAAAATTGATATTTTCTATGTGTACTATTAAACTTTAGATACTATAAGACACTATTACAATTCAGGGGGGTAGGGGCAGCTACAGTCAAAGGTTGGGCCGTGGAGTGGCCAGAAGGGAGCCCCTGGAGCGTATATTTATTTGAAAATTTATATATTGTATGATTCAACACTATAAAATTTACTATTGAATATATTTATACATGTAATGCATTGTGCAAAGTTTAGCTTACTATATCTTAACATAAAAATGGATGATCACAAAACTGACAGAAAAAAAAGGGCTTTGGGTTCGGCACTTCAGAGACTAGACCGTTAAAATATGTTACTGACGAGCTCTTTTATCTGCTTCATAAAAGAGATGTTTTCGTTTCAGTTGAACGGATTTTCAAACAACGGTGGACATCGACAAATATTCGTGAACAAGTCAAATATTAGTGGAAAATGTTTCCCGCAAAGCCGTGTCGAGTTGGCTAAAATAATGGCCCACTTTTTGAAGGCGTTGCAGCCTTCATCTTTATGCCATCTATTTGTGAATTGCTTTGCCCACTAAATTGAGGAAAATTATTTTATAATACGTCGATTTTTATCAAACTAGCACCATTGAATGAACTATCCTACGTAATTATAAGGTCATAATAATTTTTATATCAGTGCTATATAAATGCTAATTGTTAATGAAACAATTCTATGAAAATCAATTATGTCGACGTCTCTGGTCTAGTTGGTAAAAAGCTTGTCTTCCATCTGTAAATCATACTTGAAATGATCACTTGATTCAACCATACTTTCTTTGGTTTACCTCTACTATGCTTTCTACTCAAATGGCCACTGTAATATTGTGAATTATTTCTTTATTTATTCGTTTTACATTCCCATCTTCATCTTACTCAACACGTCAGTTTTAAGTTCCAATTCATCTATCATCACTTTATTTGGCACTCTCTTATACACTGTCACCTCATGTAGTTATCTCAGTCACCGCTTTCTACAGCATTAATTCGGCTCCTTTTGATTCTTTTTTCATTTTACGTTTCTTTCACATACGAATTTTAGCACTACAAGTATTTTTTAATAAACCTAACTCAAGGTTTCTAAAATGGGTTGTTGCTGAATGTAAAGCTGTTAATCCTTCCTTCCCTGTGATGTGTAACCAGTACACATTGCTTCTAAAAACTTTTATATCTCTATAAATATAATAAATACTGAGTTCAGATTTTAGGTATTCCTCCGTGATACATTTACGCATTGAATGAAAATAATAATTAGCACGTATCGGCCACATCAGAGATATTTTGTGAAAATCGGGAATAAATTCACCAATACAATCAAACCTGTGCCAGTGTGTGACGTAGGTATATTCATTTAAAAAAAAACATTGGTGAGGAAGCGACGCTATTCACGTCTCACTCTCACTCTACTTCGGTATATTAGAACGCAAGAAATATAATCTCAGTTCGCTCGCTTTTCTCGTTTCAGTAGCTCGCGAGCATTCGTTTGAGGTCTCTTCGCCCGTTTTGTGAACGTCGGCTGATGTGTTTTTCATGTTTTGAGCAATTAATTTTCAATTAATAACACTTTTGACTTCAAATTTCATTAATTTAAGCGATTATCTAAGCTTTTTTTTCGGGTTGCCGGGGACAAAGATGCCTACTATCAGGTGATATTCAACGTTGGGTACCTGACATGACACTAGGAAGAAAAAGAAGATTGGCTTTGAATATTCTTATTTTTCCGATTTTAAATCGCTCATTTTTACATGTGCATTGAATATACAGCACCGGAACGCGCGAATTTTTTTAGCACAGGAAGGAAAAGGTTAAACAAACAGAAATATTTTTTGGTTGAGTACAAATTAATTTTAAGGAAGGCATAGTTTCAAGTATGTTTATTATTTATCATGTTGTGTTTGATGGAAGTTACTGAAAAAAACAACGCGTACCAGAATAAACAATAAGGCTACTAGGGTAAAAAATAATGCATACCAGAATAAACAATAAGGCCACGAGGGTAAAAAAACAATGCGTACCAGAATACACAATAAGGCTACGAGGGTAAAATCTAAGTAAATGCTTACTTTTCTGTACTAAAATTCTTTATTAAATCTTTAAAAACGTTTTGACTTTAAAAGCTTATTTTTTAGAAAATAATTTCCTGGTAACATTTTTTTTTCAGAAAATCATCGTTTTTCTTATTTTTACTTATACTGGGAAAATAATCCAAAACAACTGAGTAGAAGTTAAGCGTTTTATCAAAGGGGCGATCGAATTCAACAAACGCCAATAAATTTAACATGTTCACTATTTTTGTTGGAATAGAAAGTATAACCAAACAATGAAAACATTTTTAAATACCTTATAGAAAAAGTCTTAAAGGCTTTTATTTTTACTTTTCCAATGGTAATATTAAATGCAATATTTTATTCACTGTTAAAGGATTTGTTCGAAACGGATTAATGTGGTAGCGATGTTTAACCTCCTGATGTTCAATAACTTTCTTTGAAGTCGACCATTGAAACGGAGTTAAGCGGATATCCGTGGTTTGGTTACGTCGTTAAATTCGTATTTGCCGAATTAGAAGGAAATACAAATAAAACCAATGAATTTTTTACTTCCTACACGTCTACTGAAATTTTATGAAAAAATAATAATCATTGAGCTTATTTCAGAGTTTAACCTACAGCCTGGAGGTGGTAGAAAATGCATGTGCGAGTGGTAACTCGATAGATTCACCGTATCGACCCTCGTGTTGTACAACTCGAAGGTATAGAGATACTCATGATTTCCATCATATCGTCGTGGAAGAGATCACCGTATCGACCCTCGCGTTGTACCTACTACTCGAAGGTATAGATATACTCATGATTTCCATCATATCGTCGTGGAAAAGATCACCGTATCGACCCTCGCGTTGTACCTACTACTCGAAGGTATAGAGATACTCATGATTTCCATCATATCGTCGTGAAAAAGATCACCGTATCGACTCTCGCGTTGTACCTACTACTCGAAGGTATAGAGATACTCATGATTTCCATCATATCGTCGTGGAAGAGATCACCGTATCGACCCTCGTGTTGTACCTACTACTCGAAGGTATAGAGATACTCATGATTTCCATCATATCGTCGTGGAAGAGATCACCGTATCGACCCTCGCGTTGTACCTACTACTCGAAGGTATAGATATACTCATGATTTCCATCATATCGTCGTGGAAAAGATCACCGTATCGACCCTCGCGTTGTACCTACTACTCGAAGGTATAGAGATACTCATGATTTCCATCATATCGTCGTGGAAAAGATCACCGTATCGACCCTCGCGTTGTACCTACTACTCGAAGGTATAGAGATACTCATGATTTCCATCATATCGTCGTGGAAGAGATCACCGTATCGATCCTCGCGTTGTACCTACTACTCGAAGGTATAGAGATACTCATGATTTCCATCATATCGTCGTGGAAGAGATCACCGTATCGATCCTCGCGTTGTACCTACTACTCGAAGGTATAGAGATACTCATGATTTCCATCATATCGTCGTGGAAGAGATCACCGTATCGACCCTCGCGTTGTACCTACTACTCGAAGGTATAGAGATACTCATGATTTCCATCACATCGTCGTGGAAAAGATCACCGTATCGACCCTCGCGTTGTACCTACTACTCGAAGGTATAGAGATACTCATGATTTCCATCATATCGTCGTGGAAGAGATCACCGTATCGATCCTCGCGTTGTACCTACTACTCGAAGGTATAGAGATACTCATGATTTCCATCATATCGTCGTGGAAGAGATCACCGTATCGACCCTCGCGTTGTACCTACTACTCGAAGGTATAGAGATACTCATGATTTCCATCATATCGTCGTGGAAAAGATCACCGTATCGACCCTCGCGTTGTACCTACTACTCGAAGGTATAGAGATACTCATGATTTCCATCATATCGTCGTGGAAGAGATCACCGTATCGACCCTCGCGTTGTACCTACTACTCGAAGGTATAGAGATACTCATGATTTCCATCATATCGTCGTGGAAGAGATCACCGTATCGACCCTCGCGTTGTACCTACTACTCGAAGGTATAGAGATACTCATGATTTCCATCATATCGTCGTGGAAAAGATCACCGTATCGACCCTCGCGTTGTACCTACTACTCGAAGGTATAGAGATACTCATGATTTCCATCATATCGATGTCTCATTTTTTTTAATAAACCCATAATTCAACGTTATAATTTTATCGTTAATTGTTGATACCTGTCAAAACAACAGTCCGCATAAACATGAATCAAATTAATTATATTTATTAGAACTAAAAGGGAAAAAGATAACACAACACGGGAACCACTTGACGGGAACAAACATTTAAACTAGTGGAGAGGAACCATTAAATTCTAATAACTTTATACATTTTAACACACTTCACACACTTCTCAAATATCTAGGCTATACTTTGATTGTTTATACCATGGTAAAAAGTATTATCTACACAATGTAAAAAATATTACCAATGTAAGTTTAATATTTCTCTACAATATCAATTGATTTTCAAATCTCGATTGATAATTTGTAGAGAGAAAACTTTATTTAATTAACTAAAATAATGTATCTTTTTCCTCATTTAACGTTTAGGAAATAAAAAGAACCGTTGAAATAAATTTCTCCAAAGGTTAAATGGCTAACGATAGGACATACATATTAAATTGTGAGATGCATAGCTGCGCGGTAAGGTCGTTGGTTCGAACCCCGCATTGCGCTACTACCCTCCAATGACACAGGCACTTTTTCCGTCTAGTGTTCGAGGGCATAAGGATACCTATGACTTCGGTCTTTGAAACTAGTAAACAAGTTATTGAGTAATGCTAGTGAAAAACTTAAATTTCATTAAAATATATACAGTAAATACTTAGAGGAGCGTTTATTTTTGAAAAATTTAAAACTTTCCCACTCTTCCATCCACTTCTATTTTTTACACCACTAATATAATTTTTATTTTATATTATATTAAATAAAATACATAACGCCTCCTCTTCTAAAATAAGAACCCACATTTTGTGAAGAAAAAAGTTCCAAAAAATCTTACAATTCGGAGAATATGTTTGCAAGGCGTTTCATATTCAACTGGAGACTTGCACACGTGTGTCTCGTACTCGTACAAGTCCATCGAGCATTTCAGTATCGGAGTGTCCTGAGACAGAGCTTTTATATTACTTGCTTAGAATACCATTTTTGTAGACAATTTCCAGCCTTATACTCCTATGTTCCATGGATTTACTTACTCCCGTAAGAATGTAACTTCGAATATAAGGAATTTGAAGTTGGTAACACATTTGTAACCACATTAAGTTATCTTCGACTTTGAAAGTTTGAACGACATCCGAATTCGATAAAACAAAGTTTTAGATACTTTTATAAATGTAGATGTTACTTGATACTAGTATTGCCGGTTACGACATTGCTTTCAGCCTTCGGCCTCACAACCATTGGAATATGTCACAATACTACATCACGTAAAAATATATAACATTACCTTTCAAAGAATGCGTAATCACACCAGGTTTATCTTAGAATGTTTTTTCATTTTTCGTAAATAAAATAGTAATTTTATTTCGATATTTCATGTAAACTCGACTACGTCAATTTCAAAATTACGAGTAACACCTTCAGGCCTAACAAACACTGCAATGATATATGTTACGCTTTTTGTGGCAATATTTCAACTATGTTGATTTCGAAAATATAAGTTAACATCTTTTAATTCATAACTAAAATGATATACGTACACTTTGCACGAAAAAATTTTATGTCATCAACTGAACTACGTTGCTTTAAAAAATATCGGTACCTTTTTTTTCAGCCCACGACTAAGACGATATTTTGTACCAGAAACACTAAATTGATTAAAACATAAATTAAAAACACCTTTTCGCCTATAACTGAAAAACAGTACGTTTTGTAGAATGACATTTTGGGCTAAAAACTCTGTAACGTTGATTAAAAAAAATTTTACTTTACCTTTGTCTATAACTGATAGGATATGCATTCGTTTGCACGACGATATTTTATGTTACAAACTCAAATGTCTCGGTATCAAAAATATTAAGAACACCTTTTTAGCCATAAGTGATATGATATGTATATTTTACGCTTCGCACGACGATATTTTGATTTTTTGTAGTTTTAGTTAAGACTATTTAATATTATTTATGACACGGGGGTCATCCCCCGAGATTGGCTTAAATCTACATTCATCACTCTTCCTAAAAAAACAACATCCCAAAAAACGTAATGACTATCGACTGATTAGTCTTATGAGTCATGTGTTGAAAATATTCTTAAAGATTATACATTCAAGAATAAGGCTGAAGTGCGAGTGTGACCTGAATAATTCTCAATTTGGCTTCAGGAATGGCTTTGGAACACGAAAAGCGTTATTAGCAATAAACGTGCTACTGTAGAAATGCCGAGACCAACGGAAAGACATTTTTGCCTGTTTCATCGATTACGAGAAGGCATTCAATAGAGTGAAACACGCAGACCTTGTTAAGATGCTTCAGGAACGGGGTATAGATGATAAGGATATAAATATTATTAAAAACCTGTACTGGAACCAAGAAGCTGTCATTAAATTGGAAAATAACAAACCGAAAGGCATACCAATTCAACTTAGAGTCCGACAAGGTTGTATTAAAATCCGTAAGGTGTCCTACTTGGGTCATGTACTTAGAGGAGCAAAGTACAAATTACTGCACCTGCTCATCCAAGGCAAAATAGAAGGCCGAAGAGGTGTTGGCAGGAGGCAAATCTCCTGGCTCCGCAATATACGTGATTGGACTGGCATAAGGGGCGTTGGAGATCTTTTTCGGGCTGCCGGGGACAAAAATGTCTACTCTCAAGTGCTATTGAACGTTGGGGGAACCTGACATGACACTGAGAAGAAGAAGTAGTTTTGGTAAATAAATACATAAATTAACTTGATTATTTTGATGACTTCATGTTTGTTACACGTTAAACCACAATTTGTATGCAACCGCAAATGCTTCCAGAGTATTACCAGCACAAGAGAGGGTATAACGTCTAAGCTTCGTATCAGCCCCGCAAATTTGGTGCGCTTTCTCGCGTCAGGGAATCAACTTTCAAGGAACGTTTTTGAGATAATCTCGCCGTAGGAGGGAGATTACGCCGGGGGGTGCACGTTTAGGGTGGATTAGGGATGCTCGCAATGTTACTATTAGGCTTTTTATGACACCTAGAATAGGTTCGGTGCAACTTGAATGCGGTTTTTGTCTTACATATTAAATAAGGTATGTTTGTTATGTCTTGACATAAAATGCAAGACGCTTTGTGTATATCCCTGAAGGTAATAAAAGACCACACTTTTGAAGGTAAGTGTATGTTTTATGACTTGAGGGAGCAGTTTTCCCAAATGGTCTAAATATGAAGATTTGCAGTGATGACTTACGTTTACCTGTTTTATAAAAAAAGTCTTAATAACAATAGTTTTAGTTTTTTAATGTATTTAGTATAAATTTTTTGTCGCTAATTAGAAACAACGGATGTTACGAACGGTCATGAATTTTCTTTACCAAATCATTAAAGTTCATCGTAAAGTTTCATTGTTAGAGATAAATAAATTGGAGGCAAACCTGGCAACCCAAGAAACACACCTGATAAAACTGTTCGGATGGATAGCCAATCGATGTCCATTTTTGACGTGTCGATTTTAATCTTACTTTCGAACTCAAGTTGATCGAAATCAACTTATAGACTTTCCTTTAAGAAGTAATAAACAAAGCATGAAACAATATTTAATAATTAAACAATGCTGAAAAACCTGTCCGATAATTGTAGTAATATTATACTGTTTAAAGAAATAATAACTGAAATATGAATGGATATGAAGGTGATTATCGGAAAGCCCTTTCTATAAATGTTTTGCTGCCATGAAAGGAAGTAAAATTATAATATTTCATAAGAATATACTTTGCAGAATTTGTAAGCCATATTATTTTTTAGAAAGTTTGTATACAGTTTTGCCCAATTACATATAAACCTTGAAGAACAACATATACAGCAATAATAAATTGAAAATTAACGAACTAAAAACTCAATTAAATTACAAAGCTAAATGCTTTATTTTAAAACATTTTCGGAAATATTGACGATGCCAATATCCGAAGTCCTATTCAAAAGTGACAACCCGCTTAGCAAAGAAAGAGTACTTAGCTAGTAAGGTCTACTTATTGTCATAAATATATCAATATTATGACGACAGGTAGATCTAAATTGTGTCGAATAGTTATAGACATAAATCATAATTTAAATGAAAGTAGAATACAAATTTAACATGTACATTACAAATGTTTTACAAAACAATGAAATTATAAACATTAGTGAATTAAGAAATAATGAAAATAAAACAGTTATACCTAAACAAAAAATGCAAAAAAAACTTGAACCGTCGTTAAAAAAATATTTTGGTCATTTATGATGAAATACTCGTTTGTCACCAGTTGGGCCTAAGTTTTGTGTTTGAAGCAAATCGGGAGTGTTCTGTATGCAGAAAATCTCAAGATAAGAGGTAAAAAGGAGTTCCACTAAGTTAAATCATTAATAAAAGAGAAGATAAAATTATTTATAGGAAATATCCATTTTTTATCTAGTTAAAAATGTGAAAGATCTTAAAAAAGTTGTAAGTTCAAAATTAAAATTATTTATGCAAATTATTTATTTTATAATTTTCAGCAACAAACTTCGTTTCACAATATTTTAGTTCATTTACTATATTACTAAAAGTTATTTTAAAATACCATATTATTCCTAAATCAAACAAAACATTTTATTCAAATACCCATATCATTACAAAGGAAAATTTATGTCATAGGACCTTCGTGGCTTAGTTGACAAGACGTATGTCTTCCAGCCTGGAGGTCGCGGGTTCGATTCCTGTTATTATCTAGATTTTTTAAAAGAGCGTTCTGGTCTAAATTTCTGCTGAGGCTTAAAAAGTACCTTTCTAATTGATTGAAAAAGATTACCGCAAGTTAATAAATCCACAAGATTGTACTAATTTTGACGAAAGCGTAATACAATATTATATTTATCTGAAAAAAAAAAAACAAAAATCCATCAACTAAAAGGAAACACTATGTACAAAATGAACTCTAATACGAAATAAGGGGAACGATGTTGTGTTGGACGTGGTAAGTATCGAAAATAAATCAATCAATTACAGACGTTACGATAGTACGAGAAGGGGACGCTGATGGGCCGATACCGGTCGAGACGGTCAGGTATGCAGCATATAACAAGACACTTGCTCACACGTGGTGACATTTAAGAATGGCGATGACACGTGAAGACAGGGGTCGTAAAACTTGAAAAAAAAAACAGTGGATATTTTAGGGATTCATTCGTTATAGACGAGCGATGCTCGAAATAAAATAAAACAGAAGACATTGTTTGGGATTTATCCGTTATAGAAGAGCGATGCTCGAAAGAAAATAAAAACAATACACGATAAAAGTTATTTTTTATTAATAACACTTTTGTGAGTGAAAATTTGTTGGCTGTCAATATTTAAAAGAAAGTGGAACAAAGACACCAGAGATCAATGCATGTATGAAGTAAGAGTTAAATTTTAAAGCCCGTCATGTTAGATAAGTTTTGAGAACATTATTTTAACGTACTCGTAAGCATACTGGTAAAGCTAATTGACAACCAAAAAACATTTTCAATAAAAAAAATTACTTTCTTTAATGCATGTTTTATTTATTTTTAATAATTCATATGATTTTTAGTGCCTTCAAAGCACTTTCTTTCAGTTTGAAAATTAAGCGTATCTAGTGCCAAAATATCACTTTCTTTCAATGTGAAAATTAAATGCGTGCAGTGCCACAAAAAAACAATTCCTTTGAATAAAAAAATCCAGTGTTTAACCTTTCGTTAAATACTGGATTTTTTTGAAAACATGAAAAAAACATCAGGCGACGTTCACAAAACGGGCGAAGCGATCACCTCAAATGGATGCCCGAAAGCCACTGAAGCGAGCGAACTGAGATTCTATTTCTTGCGTTCTCATATACCGAAGTAGAGTGAGAGTGAAACGTGAATAGCGCCGCTTCCTCACCCATAGTGTTTTTTTAGAATGAATATACCTACGTCACACACTGGCACACGTTTGATCGTATTGGTGAATTTATTCCCGATTTCCACAAAATATCTCTGATGTGGCCGATAAGTGCTAATTATTATTAATATTATTTTTTTCGTTCAATGCGTAAATGTATTACGGAAGAATACCTAATATCTGAACCCAGTATTTATTGTATTTATAGAGATATTATAGTGTTTAGAAGCAATGTGTACTAGTTACACATCACAGGGAAGGAAGGGTTAATTATCAGATTTGAACATATTGTGTTATAAAATTTTTGTATAAATATGAGAATTGAGCGTATTCAATGCCAGAAATTTAATCTCTCCAAATACCAAAATCAAGCGTTTAAATATGAGAATCGAGCATATTTAGTGGTAGAAAATCGCTTTCTTTAAATTAGAGAATCAAGCATATTTAGTGCCAGAAAATTCTCCAAGGATGACAATTATTTATTTGTCATTAACATTAGTCAAATAAAATTGCATTAATCTTATAAAAGTTTTAATGCAAACGTGTACGCAATTGTTTTCATGCAAACGGATGTTATGGAAAAATAGTAGAGAAAATCTTTGTGTTTGTTTCATATTGAACCAAGGATAATAAGCAGGGCTGTGGAGTCGGAGTCGGAGTTGGAGTCGGAGTCGCGGAGTCGCGGTGTTTGGGCCGGAGTCGGAGTCGGAGTAGGAGTCGTAAAAAACGAGCGACTCCAACTAATTTTTCGTTAAAATTTAAAATACATTTTTTTTTATTATTATAATAATGGATGTGTATTGTGCACGAATATTAAACTTGCAGGCGCAAGTCGCGCCGATATGGTGAATCACCGAGATCCATTTAATGCATAAAGTCTACGAAAATGTGTTTGTCTCCTTCTTTCTCACGTCGAAAGAAAATTCTGTTGACTGGGATCTATGTTAACGCCATGGTTCGATCCATATTGACGGAAGAACAAATAAATAGAGCGAAAAACGCTATGTTTGAATTAACCGTTCGTATGAAAGGCCTTCGACTAGAAAAAGAGACGACAGCAGGCAGCGTACACGAAGTATCATCATCTTCATCCGACACCGCTGAATCTGAAGACGATTTTGAAAAATATCTCAATGAACAAGATAAACTAAAACGTCCTCGTTTGAATCACAGTCCCAATATAGATGAAGGAGACTCTATTTCAAAATTTAAAATTGAATTTTATGATGCATTGAAAATAATGGAAAAAATTGACCGAACCTATAAGTTAAATGTTGAAATGGCAATACAGCGGTATCTAGAAATCGTAAAAGATTCAGCATTGATCGTTACAGCATTACCCCCAACCCAAGTATCCGTAGAGCGGTTATTTTCCGCTCTTAAAATTCTCAATTCTGATTTGAGAACCTCTACGAATACAGATTTAATAGAAGCAATGTTGTTTTTAAGAATAAATTCTAATAAATAATTATTAAAGTTTGATCTTGTTTTATTCTTATCCCTATAACATGAAAAAAATGGCTATATGCAAAGGTAGGAAACAACCTGCTAAAATTGAACTTTTTGAGTCGGAGTTGTAGAGTCGGAGTTGTGGAGTCGGAGTCGTGGAGTCGGAGTTGTGGAGTCGGAGTCGTATTGTTGGTAAATATAGGAATCGGAGTCGGAGTCGGAGTCGTGTTTTTTTTTAAGCGACTCCACAGCCCTGATAATAAGATCATATTACACCTTATAAATCTCTTGACTAATAAAATGTGAGAAACCATTGAAATTCTCATGTATTGCCACTTATAATATATAATGTTTTTAATTGTTCTTCTACCCACTCATATCTCATCGAAAATGTTCAATTACTTTCTGACCACGGAATCGCGTTACACTCCAGCAGCTTAGCCGTACAGTGTAGTTTTAAATAAATTAGTAAATATGTACGATATTTTATATTTCACTGTTATCAATTGTTGGAAAAGTTGCGACATACTTGAAGATATCAGATTCGATTAACGACGATAATCAAACAACAATATCTCTGTCAGGTATTTGAACACTCGTTTACAAATCATTGAAAAATGGAAAACATTATAACATTCCACTGCAAAACATTTCTTACACCCGATAAGTTTCAAATTTCACAAAATTATTCCTCACGGGTATTTTAAACAGATTGAAAATAAAAAATGTTTGAGACTTGAAATAAGTTGCGAGTCCCACAACTTATTTTAAACATACTAATGAACTGAAAAAAAATGAGTTGTTCAAAACTAATTCCAAACCAAATAACTCATCTTCAAAAATATTTTCAGTAACAGACTGAAAGACATAAAAAGTGGTGAAACTCGAAGCTAGTCGGCTGTTAGATAAAATTAATGGTGGAATAAAAAGTATTTTCAATTGAAAAATGTTTGTATATGAAACCTATCATTTTCAATATCTGCTTGGTTGTAAGTTATATGCATATAACAAAACAGTAAAGGACAAATGTTTTTTTAATAATGATAATACAATGACATAATAAAAATAAAGCATAATTTTGTTTTCTTTGTAGAATTATCATAAAGTATGATATTTTAAACTGAATAAGTTGAATCTCTAACGACATTTCAAAATACAATTGCTTTCTTTCATTAAGTAATACGCAGATTTTCCTCGTATTTTTAAGTAAATTTTATCTCTAAGGCTTCAGATAAGAAATATATTCCACGTAAGTGTAAATTTCATATGGTGTTCATGTACATGTTAGCATAATGTTCAATCTCTCGATAAACATTCTCAGCTTTTGATAATCTCAGTCGTGCGATTCAGCGTCCTTGAAGGTGGATGGAAGTCTACCCCTTAAAGCAGCCTGGTAAAGTATTTTATAAAAAATAAGATAAACACGTAACAAGTTTTCAATATTTACACGGAGAGATTAAAATGCTCTTTGAAATTAATATGTGTATTGACGTTATGTTATTCGTGATCACTCTTAACGCGAAATCGACCTAGAGGAAGTATATCACCATCACTGAGAAGGCACACGCTTTTCTGAAAGCCCTCCATCCACCCTTGGGCAGGTACAGTCAAATATAACCTCATCATGAATTGAACATGAGCAAGGCCAGCATACGTTCTCAGATAACGTACGCCATTTCAGTTTAGGGTTACGCGGTCAAGAACCACATGCGCAAACTCCCGGTTCCATAAAATATAGTTTTATTTTTCGGGGTATCGTCACTGCTGGGCCTCGTAATCGAATATCTCCTCGCCATTCCAACGTCAATTTATATGGAAAGTGAAACTATGCCGTGGATTTTCTTTTTTTAATGTGAGCGAGTCGTCACACATCAGAAAACTAACTGGCCAAATCGCTGTACTGGAACCGATAACACACCAAAGTGAGACGATCGGAGCACACCGGCGGGCTGTTTTTGTTTTTGTTTTTAAGAATAGATATGACCGAAGTCGCAAGTATCCTTATACCTCAAGTACTAAGCAAAAATAATATTTCCTTCGTTATTTGAGGGGAATAGCACAGCGCGGAGTTCGAACCGGCGACCTTTTGCATCTCACCATAGTACCATAATGGATGCACCGTACTTTGTTAGTAACAAAAGGCTTTATGTAGACACAGGTCTCCCTTCCATCCAGGGATTGTGGTCTTTCTAAGCGAGAGGTTCTACGGCTCACTTTTGAGCCACCCGAACGATGACCCTCAGCCTACGAAGCGAATATAAACCTTGTTCAACCCAGGCCCAAACAAATTTTACGAACCCTCCCACGTCCTCCGATCCGTAACGGCAGGCGCAGAACCGTACAAAGTGCACAAATATAAGTATACATTTATAAATCTCCTCGATTTATCAATGTAAAATTTATATTTTACAAAGTCACTCCTCACCCCTTCCCCCCATCAGAATCTTTGTAGTATATTATGATATAATATCACATATTTATTTTTGTGTACATATGTTACATTTCAATATTTTCTTCCTGTATGAAATCAGACTGATACTTCGGGTACGATCATCAACAGTTTTATTCGTGATGATGATAAAATAAATTGACATGAAAGAAAATCATTATTCAGCCTTTAATCGGATGAAATCAATTACAAAATGTATCAGTTTTATGTCAGAATAAAAATAGTTTTGCTAAGCTTTTCAAGTTGACACTATTTCAATAAGCATGACTGAAAGTTTCGTTGCATATTGAGAAATAGTAATGGAAATCTTAGTATATATAGGTTGTTGCATTGAAATGCAATACTCTTAGTATTTATTTTTTTCTTTATGACAGTTAAACTAAAAAAAATATATCTTATTTTATGTTATTTATTTATGAATTATTTAAAAAAAAAAAAAAATAAATAAATAAATAATAAGGGGAGCGAGTTTACTGCATTTTCTTTTTTTTAAATAAATATACGAGGGTGGATTAAATATAAACGAGACTCTTTTATTTTATTTTTTTTATTTGCCGTAAGAAAAGGACTAAGTACACGTCAATTTTCTACATAATCTACTGCTTTAGAAATGCATTTTTCCCAGCGGATCGGTAGTTTTCTATCCCGTCATCGTAAAAAGAAGTGGGTTGTGTCAGCAGCTAATTGCGCACAAAACCCCTTACTCCATCGTCGTCGTTGAATCGTTGGCCTCACTCCATCGTCGTCATTGAACCGTTGGTCTCTCAGAGCTTCTTTCAGTGATGAAAGTCGCAGAACAATAGATCAGGGCTATAGGAAGGATGTTACAGTCGTGTCCCACTTATTTTCTCCAATTGTTCGCATGTAAAAGCTGCATTATGGAGCCTCGCGTTGTCATGGAAAAGAATTACTTCTCATATCGGTTGATCACGTCTTTTGCATTGGTAAGCAAGTTTAAATTCACTTAAAAGCTCGCAATAGTACGTTGCATTGATGGTGCAATGATCGTTTTTCAAGTGATGGATAGCTTGTTCGGAGTTTCGGTCCGATGGTAGGACACCTTACTCCTTCATCAATGATCGTGTAAAAATATATGTTAAAAATGCCGCGCCGGTCCCGAAAACCGGTCGCATGCACCTTACCAGCTGACAACCGATTTTTGGCTTTCACAAGGGCTGCGTCATCCTTCTTTCTCCATTCCATGCTTGCTTGTTTTGACTGGGGCGTGTAGTGGTGTACCAAAGTTTATTTTCAAAATATCCATTCAAAAATGCGTTCCTTTCTTGTGAAAACCACGCCAAGAGTCGCCCACATACGTGCAAACATGCCAACTTTTTTCTGCAGTCAAAATACGTAGGACCAATTGAGCAGACACTTTACGGAATCCTAGGTCTTTTGTGATTATGGATTGAGTGCTCCCATAACTTATTCCTATCTCAGAATAAATTTCGGAAGCCGTCAAACATCGATCGCCTTCCAGAAGATCACGAATGACATAAATGTTCTGTTCGGTAATGCTCGTCCGTGGGCAAAGATCATGGCTCTCATTTTCGACCCTTTTACTGTCTTTCATGAACTCCTTATGCCAGGCAAACACGAAACTTTGACAGTGTTTGATCCTCAAACTTTGTCATTAGTCTACGCAAAACTTCGGCCAGTTTTACGTCCTCATGAGTAAGAACCTTGATAATAATGCGTTGCATAATCGATGGGTGCACCTCATTCTCAGACATCGTGTGCCATACTAATGACGGAATCTGCCGAGGCCGGCCGACCGCTCTCCTTACTCCTGATATCCTCACCCAACATTCCTCGAGGCGGTGTTGGGTGAAGATATCAGGAGTAAGGAGATAGCGCTCCGTTTAAAATTACGCGCTCTAAAACAAAAGTCTTGTTTATATTTGATCCATCCTCGTATATGTACCTAACTGATCAGACAATTATCAAGAGATATGTTAATTTTCTGAAGATTTTGTTACCAATGCGTTATTGGGTGAGGTATTAATAAAAACAGAACTATAACAGAACACAATATTGTTTCTTTATTGAGGCAGGGCTGCATATATTTTCTGTGTTTGTCCGACACTTCTAGAAATTTGATTCAACAAAGAAATGAATTAACTTTTAAAGAAATTTAATTGACTTATGTCAATGCAGTACACATTAAGTTTCACAAGAGATAATTTGATTAAATAATATATTTTAGTTTTATATACACTTTTGTTTCAATACAGTACTCGTATAATCTTGTGAGCATGTTTTCTTGCGGCAATCCCTGGCAACCATAAAGAAAGATATCAAAAACGTCTCAAATTGAAACTTGAATAAAATATTTTTTTCGAATCTAGGTTTGAAATGGAATTGAGCCCACAATCTCCGGACAAAAAGATAGTGGCCTTACAAATCAGGCCTTGGTGGTATTTCAATACTAATTATAAAGATTTGTGTATTTTATTTATCATCATATAAAAAAATGCAACCAAAAGGATCGTTAGAAATATGCCTTAAATATTTTCAATTACGAATGTAAATATTTTTTAAGATAAATCTTATGATTGGTGTATTAGATACAGAACTAGATTAAATGGAAATGGATAGGTTTCCTTATAATGTTTGTAGGTTAGTTAGTCATGTCTCTTGAGATTCGTGACATAAATGGTTAATTCGGATTCACTTATCTTTCGACTCCCACACAAAACATTTCTCTCAATTCTCCACGATGCTTGATCAAGTATCGGTGATCAATTTAAATTAACGCTACTGCCGTGCCGACGCTTTTAGAACTTTGTTCTTTGAAGTCTTGGTGAAATATTTTGTAAGTCTTCCAAAAACGTACACCATGGATTGTCCTGGAAACTCTCAGCTTTTATTTAAACTTTTATTTAAAGTTAAATTGTCTTTCATTAACAGACATTCTAAAACACATATCCCGAGCAAAGCTCAATTGTGATAATAAAATCATAAATAGTAACAAAACTTTATCTTGCCATTGAGAAATCAATATCTGCTTTAAATGTGCATTTTTATTAAAAACCTCCGATTATTTTTTTATCGAAATGATTTTTCAAATTATTAAGTTTTCTGATATTGAAGTTATTAATATTTATTATTTATGTACTCTACCACCCTTAGATGAACTCTGTGGTCTATTTGATAACATTGCAGATTCGATTTCCATCTTAGCCCTGAGTTTTTAAAAAGGGTTACAGTTTAGTTATCACTTCGGGCTTATGTAAACACCTTTTTGGTTGTTAAAAAAGAATACCACATGCCCATAATCCCACCAAATTATATTGTATACAACTAAAGTTTAATAAAATGCATACAATAATTTATTTATGCACGTTATATCAATGAATTATGATATATTCATCAATTGTCATACTTGGCATATTGATATTTCAGAAGTTTCTAATAAGATTTAAAAGTTATGTTCAATAACATTGCTTATTTTCTTAAAACTCCGAAAAAACTGGACTATAATAAATTTTATACACAGGGAAAGAATAAATTGATAGCATACTATGAAAGCGAAAAAAATTAAAGCCATGTAAGTGTATAACTTTGAAACGCATTGCCAATCGATAGTTTCCATCGACCGAGTGGAAAATGTATTTATTGATACTAAGTCTTAATGGAGGAAACGTATTATATTCTTCTTCCTTCGTCTCATACCTTCAACATGTCTGAATCGGTGACTTGAACATATTTTAGAGTATGGCCAGAAAACAACATTGTCTTTGACCCCAGTAATCGAGCCTTCTTGCTTAAAAACACTGTAGTAGAAATAAAACTGGGAGATTGTCATTATTCCTGTTTTCAAAACTGCGCGCGTGAAGAGGCCACAATACTCGCTATGTACCTTATTTAAAAGTTTTTGTAAAAATCCAGCGTTCAAAGTCAACTCTTAGGTTTAAGATTTGATTCACGGCAGCTTCTTACCAACTAGGTCACGGAGGTTGTCATAGATAAAAAAAGAGATCCCAGAAACTTCACCTTTAAGAGTACAGGAAAATAATCACAGAAACAATCCCATATATGAGTACCATATTGTTTCATCAACAACCTCCGCAAACAGTTTCCAAACAGTCCAAAGAGGACTGAGTAATGTTTTGTGTAAGCAAAATACACCTGATTAGTAATACTGACATCAGAAGAACTTATGGAAAAGAAATTCTGGGTATAACAAACGAGATCATTTAAAAAATACAGAAATCAGGAGAACTAAAAAAAAGGTTGCTTGGTATAGTTAACGAGACTTCAACAGAAATTCTGAAGAACTTATGGAAAGAGTAATTCTTGCTAATGAAATCCCATCAAAAATACTGAATTCAGAAGAACTAATGGAATGAGGAATGCTTAGTACAGTAAATGAGATCACATTAGAAATAATAGTATTAGAACAACTAGCGTCACTGACGTTTCTGAGGATATTTTATAAATAAAATGAGAGGAGGTATGGCATTTTACCCACCAAAGCGATGATTATTGGGTCAGATAGTTGTTGAACTGCATATTTATTCACTCAGTTTGTCAAGAATGTCAGTCGAAAGACCACCGTAACGATGGGTGGATTTCCAAAGGGTGGTGGCATCCAGAGTGCAGCTCGATGCGTAGTACAAACAATAATGGAGTGCCATGTACAGGCTGGTGTTCAAAAGAGAATGAATAATGACTGGAGGAAGACATAACTATCAAATTGATCTCGTATATTGATCACTTTGTATTGAAACTTGACTCAGACTAACCTAAACTTTAATAGATGACCGGGATTTCAGAGGTTTTAAATTGTCCTGAATTGTTTTTTTTAACATAACTATTTATCAATATTTTTATTTTGCGTGAAAGCTTATATCAATTTATTTTATAAAAAAAACTTTCACTGTTTGTTCTTATTATTACTTCATAGTTTAAACTATTGAATAAATTAAGTTTTTTATCAAAATTGTCTTCACCTCGAGTGCTTTGGATAAGGTCTAGAAAATTATGTCAAGTACGATGTCCCAATAATATTTATACACACTTTGAATAATTGTAAATTCAGTATTCAATAAGGCTTATCTAAGATAAATATTTCAAATAAAAGAAGATGAGCGCTGATTTTTTAGTACTCTAATTTATGGTCATTATGGTCCATAAGTTGCTGAAAACGTGAAATCGCAAACATTACGAATAGTTCGTTTTGGTATTTGGGTGCATTTTTTTCAATAGCTGTTTTTAATTCATCAACTGTTGCTGGTTTTGAACAATCATTATTTCGTCGTTTTCCTTAAACTTGAAATAACCCTACTAGAACGCTATTGAATCTACAAAATGGAGTAAAAAAATAAGAACAAATAAGCTTTAAGTGAAACCAGACTATAGTTTTTTTTTAAATCTGGGTACCAACGGGAATCGAACTCGCAATACCAAATAAGGAAAACAGAAATCTAACCAATTAGGGCGTGGAAGTTGTCTTGATTGAGTATGCAAATTAATAAAAAGAAAACACAAAAACAGAAATAATACCCCGTGTTTCAGATGATTAGCCAGAGACAGGGGTTGTTAAAATTAACTTGGGGTTTGTCTTTATCGGTAATTTGTACTCGTATTTCGTTTTTAACCATATTTATTCTCAAACATTAGAGGTGATATTACTGTTGTCAAATGTCTGATAAATAATAAACTTATTGTTCATTAATGTCATCCCAGTTTTAAAGAAACTTTGATTCCCCATTCCAGCTGAATTAACAAACTTCTCTTGATAATTTTAAAATAAAATTATTCTTAAGATGATATTTTGTTGGGAAAAAGTGTAATAAATGTTATCTACACGTTGTTATTGTTTGAAAAGCAAGACAATTAAACCTTAACATTGAAAGATAAATGTTCTACGTTTATTTTGATTTTTAAGACCTTTCTGACACTTTGTGAAATTATGTTATATTGACATTTACTGAATTATATAATAATTGTAAGATACACTCGCCATCATTTTATTCCAATTAGTAAATTTAAATAAAAGTTATTCTAACATTGACGTTAACTAAGAAACTAGATTCTAATTTCATTATTGACGTGTTTCAACACAAATTTCTTTATAAACCGTAGCAGGAGGCAGTTTCAATTTAATTATCTTCAATCAATCATATTCCCTTCCCGACCTCGACAGCCCTTGTTTATTCATTTTTCATAACAACATTAGCTAAATATTTTCCTGGCTATTGGATACTGTTAAATTGTTTTTCTTCAAGAAATGTTGTATTTTTCTACTAAATATGAATCGTGTAATTAAGGGTTGAGCCCAGTTCAATCCTACCACCTCCCACGATGTTATAGGGGACGAAATAAGTCCAGAATATCGAAATCTTC
This sequence comes from Odontocerum albicorne, assembly GCA_949825065.1. Lineage (NCBI taxonomy): Eukaryota > Metazoa > Arthropoda > Insecta > Trichoptera > Odontoceridae > Odontocerum > Odontocerum albicorne. The sequence continues at coordinate 12,552,964 of OX463854.1, read as the reverse complement.
TTCACTTTTTATGAACGCAATGTCACGTAGCAACGAAGAAAGGGTCCTGCCTAAAGGAAATCCTCCTCCAGTAGCGATATACCTGAGTGGGAAAAAAATAGAAGTGCTAACGGACTTCACGTTTGATGCTACGAGTAAGAAAATTACTCGTAGCGCAATACTTATATAGCGGCTTAAGGTTTTAACATTCTAGCAAATTGCCAGTACATTTACAGAAATCTTTGAATGCAGCCAAACTATTCCTTGATGCCACTAGATTGGAGTAGCCAATTGATCCGAAGATGAACCTATGGAAGACAGAGTCGAAATCCTTTTGGTAATTATTGGCTCGATTATCATCGCAGTACCACAAAATATGATCGGCAATGATCCAGATGACCACAAAAAATACAATAAAGCGTCGGGATAAAATTTAAGCTAAAAAGTTTACCATTAAAGTTCCCGTGGCCATAGATGTGGTTTTTCACATCCACAAAATGGTTGTATTTTGCATTATTATGTACTTAAGCGTTCGTCTTTCTATTAAAACTTTTTAAATTGTTAATGGTGTATTATAGCACAGTTAATAATAATAATAAAATAATTTATTTTCTTCCTTCAAATAAACTTGATTCTTTGTTTGAAGAAGAAAGAAATTTTATGTAAATGCATCTATTTCCGAATATGTTGAATTGACTTGATATTCAGGTTTATACATTATTAAAAATAAAGTAAGAAATTTTAAACGATAATAAAAATATATTAGTTAACAAATAACGAAAAGAAAATTTACTAAAAAAAATTAATATTATTAAATTAATCACATTTAATTTTAAAAAAATACCAGTTACTTCATTTCTAATTTGTTAATACTTATGAGTCATCTATATTGAAATATACCTGTTACTTAATTGCTAATTTATTTATACTTATGAGTCATCTGCGTTGAAATATACCAGTTACTCCATTTTTAATTTGTTTACACGTACTCATATGAGTCATCTGGGTTGAAATATACCTGTTTCTTAATTGCTAATTTATTTATACTTATGAGTCATCTGCGTTGAAATATACGAGTTACTCCATTTTTAATTTGTTTACACGTATGAGTCATCTGGGTTGAAATATACTTGTTACTTAATTGCTAATTTATTTAAACTTATGAGTCATCTGCGTTGAAATAAACCAGTTACTCCATTTTTAATTTGTTTACACTTATGAGTCATCTGGGTTGAAATATACCAGTTACTTTAATTCTTATTTGTTTATAGTATACTTATGAGTCGTATGTGTTGAATTATACCAGTTATTTCATTTACAATATATTATATTTACACTTATGAGTCGGTAAGAAATTTTTTTCATAATTTTTACACAAAAAAAATTGATGCCTTTCGAATTGTACTAGTATTTTATCAAAAACATATGTGTTTAACACATAAATAAAACATAACTGTTAGTCCCACCTGGAGACTAGAAACCCTTATGTTGCCATGTTACGTCTCACAAAAACTGTGAAATAAGGAATTATCTTAAATTTCCAATAATCAATAACATTAGCCATCACTCCAGCAGAAGCCTGTTCCATTTCAGAGGATTCATCTTTCCAAAATAATGACTAACATCACCCAAAAAAGTTTTTTTTGGTGGCCAAGTTGGCAAAACGCGTATCGTCTAACTTGGGAGTTGTGAATTCTATTCCGTTTGGAAGTTCCAATCTGCTTTTCACATAAGGGTTTTTTAACATATCTTTGGTGGTTGGAAGAGATTAACGCATGGCAATACATCCACTAGGTTTTACTGTTTAACGAAAGCGTAGAACAATACAATAAAGATACCGATAATATTGTTTTTTACCTAAAATGTTTTTTAAAAAGTTTAAACAAAATAAATTCTCGTCAAAAGTTTATTTGTAATAATTTTATATAATTCTTGTTTACATTAAAAAAGTTAAAATGTCTTTTGATCATTTTCTTTCACTTGCAAAAGTAACGTTAGAATATTCTATCACACAATAAGAGTGTTAGCCGAAACCATCTCATTTGAATTTACAATGCCTTGAATAATTTCATATGAGTCATGTTCACACACAGCTCATCCGCTCTTTACAATGGAGCTTTTTGCTTTTTTATTTTCATAAATTACCCAACTTCCATTTAACGTATTTAAGTAGGGCAACAATTTTCGCACTCGACTCTACTCCAGAGATTAATTTATTTTTCTCTTTTACTCATACTCCAGCTTCCTGTTTCTCCTCATACCAACTGGACCACTTTCATCATCCCTGGATCTGGAGTATGCTCTTATTTTGGCAGTAATAGGTAATTTTGAAGCCCTTATAAGTCAAAGGGCTGGTAAAGTAGCTCCTTTTTCTCCCATGGCCTTTTTGATGTTAAATTATTCATATTTCATTCTCGATAGATCTTTTTTTATTTTCTCTGACGTTCGTTATTCTCAAAACGGGTCGTAAATTTTCAGTTTTTTTTTATTCAGTTCTTGAATTTTATTCCTATTTTACTTTTCTCGTGGATATTTGTATAAAGCGTCAGCAGGCGTGAAGGTCATGCGTATATATGATTTTACTTGAGATGTCAACAATGTAAATATAACAAATATATCTTCAGTTAATAAAATTGCCCATTTATTCGTTATATGTATTCAAATATTTCTTAAATGATTCACAATTCAAAAAGATACAAAACTCAAACTTGAATGACGAATTCTCTATTTATATTTCTCAAATATACTTGATATACATATGATATATCTGATGTGTATTGATATATCAGCATATGGAAGGATATTATTATTCATGATATTTCAGTTAATAAAAGAGCGCATTCATTAAGTATTTCTTAAATGATTCGCTGTACTCGCATTCATTAAGTATTTCTTAAATGATGCTCAAGCTTAAATGAAAAATTCTCCACTTAAATTTGCCAAATATATACATACTATACGTTACAATTATATCCTTTGAATTTAGATGTCATGAAGAAGTATACTGTTCTTCACGATATTTCAGTCAGTGAAAATGTGCACCGAATCGTTTTTTAAATGACTGACGATTGAAAAAATAAACTACTCAATTTAATAACAAATTCTCAGCTTATGTTTTCCGAAATATATGATATTTACATTTCATGAAGTTCGTAAAAAACCCAATCGAAAAAAATATTCTTCTTTATTTTCAGTCCAAATGTCTCCATAACCATGCAACGAATATTCTTCTTTATTTTCAGTCCAAATGTCTCCATAACCATGCAACGAATATTCTTCTTTATTTTCAGTCCAAATGTCTCCATAACAATGCAACGAATAATTCTAATTACGGTGACTTACAACTGTTTTCAAAACCAAATAGTTGATATTAAAATATTTATCTTTATGACCTCGTTGACAAGACGTCTGTCTTTTATTCCGGAGGTTGTGGATTCGATTCACATATTTTTAGTCTTGTTTCCATTTAAGGCTTTTTTACGCATTTCTGGTAAGTTGGAAGTGATTGCTGCATGATAATAAACTCGCCTACTCATACTACGAAGTCGTAATATGAGTACAATACAATATATTAATAAGAAACAAAAAAACTTCATTTTCTAAAGTTAGGGCTTTAAATTTAAGCCTTCATTAATTTAAATTTTAATTAACCGGGTTTTTATGTCAAACACTTAAAAATATGATGATTTATGTTAATGGCAAATAAACAAAATAAGAAGAAGTGCAGAAAATATAAACATGTATGTGAAACTACCATAGTCAAACATTCAAGAAATTTTGGACAAAAAAATTCTAATATATTTAAGTAAATACGAGTAGATAATTAAGTGCGAGTAGGTGGGATATATTGAACAGGTGGGAGGGAAGGTATACGATACGTACAGGATTCTCAAAGAAAAGGTGGTCGAGAGTTTCCTCTCTCATGTCAAGCCTTCGTGTAGGGCTTTCCTTTATATGGATTAAATAAATGTGGTTTCGATCAGCCGAGGTGTATTTCAATACTGTATATGACAGACACAATTCATTTGGACAGGTTTATGTACATAGTTATATAAGTATACGCATTTTCGTATGTGGCAGGAGTATTTTTATACAGGATTTGAAGCCAATCAGGTTTTGTTAAATGTAGTATACTAAAGGATTAACTCGTGTCATGCACGGTTTCAGAATTTTCACTTTATAATGTTTTTGAACGGTTATAAAACTGTTATATTTTAAAACGGTGCTTGTACGAGGCATATCCAGAAAGTAAGTGTGCTGAATTTTTGTAGGTTACAATTTTTTTTATTTAAACAAAAAATTACGTGGTTAACGTAGTACATATGTAAGCTATTTTTCGACATAGTCGCCATTCCTCTCGATGCAGGTGGTGAAGCGGGGTATACTTTTTGATGCCTTCCTCGAAGTAGTTTCCCGCCAACCTCTCCGTCCACTTCTCCACCTCCTCCTTTACCTCCTCGTCGGCTGAAAACCTTTTTCCACCCATGTGCAGCTTCAGGGAGGTAAAGAGATAGTAATCTGAAGGTGCTAGGTCAGGGGAATGCGTGGGATGGTTCAGGACATCCCATTTAAACGAGGCGAGCAGTTCCTTCGTGGCGTTGGCCGTGTGTGGTCTGGCATTGTCGTGCAGCAGGCAGACTCCCTTTGTCAGCATGCCTCTCCTCTTGTTCTGAATCACCCTCCGCAATTTTTTTAGGGTCTCACAGTTTCTTGCAGAGTTGATGGTCTCCCCTTGAGGCATATATTCAATTAAAATTATGCCTTGACAGTCCCAAAACACGGATACCATAATTTTCTTGGATGAAATTGTGGTTTTCAACTTTTTGGCGGGAGATTGGATTGACATTTTTCACGAAACGTGTTGTCGCGTCGACATTTCTCAACGTACTGACCTCGAACCGGTCTCGTTGCGGAGGGGAAGGGTCAGGCTACACGGAAGTGTAGCCAACATGTCGAAAATAAAATCCATCCGGTCGTGAGAGCCTCAGTACACTTACTTTCTGGATACGCATAGTATATAAAATGTTTATGGTATTTATTAATTACCACTCCTATTAAAACATTTTATACCATTCCCGAAATAAAATACCACATTAAACACCACAATACCTCCCTACCATCAAATAACAGTTGAATATCAAAGCTTGAAAAACTCTACTCACGACTTTTTTTTTATTCAACAAAACATCAAAATGTGGAGAGAAAAAATTATTTCAATTTTATAATTTAATTATCTCGACTTGTGATTGCGAAACTTTGAATCGTTTTTATGTGATACAGAAATATTGGAATAAACGTTTAAAATATCAAGGTCTGTGGTAGTTAGTAAGAAATTTGGGTTCTAACCAGGGAGTTCAGGTTTATTTGCCGTTAGTACCCAACAAAAATGGTCCCAGACTGGTAATAGAGTTCGTCTCGTAGCGATTACAGCAAGACAACTCATTTTATTTACAAAACTGAAAATAATGCAACCTTTGTTATTACTCCATCTTCTATAGTCTTGGAGAATTTTTTTTTTCGGCGATGTCTTCCAACAAGCGAAATAAAAACTTATAATTTTTTTGTTGTATTGAGGCTGAATTATTGTAATTCTATTTATTCTGGTCTGCCTGATTCACCAATTTCTAAATTTCTGCTACCATATATGCTGATAAGCTACCATAATTATTCTCCATATCAGTCCGCTTCTAAAAATTCTACACAAGCTCAACTATGGTGGACGGATTGATTTCGAATGTTGTATCTTTGTACTCTAATATATTAATGGACTGTCTACGTTATATCTTTCGAATCTGTGTCTGACAGGTTATCCCTCGGAGCGACGTAAAACTTAATGGTCGATATCTTCATGTAATCAATTGATTGTTCTAAATCAAACCAATAAGGTAGGATATCATACAGTTTTAGAGCTTTTCTGTTACTGGTACTGTGGTGTAGAATGCTCTAACTATTAGTGTAAGGAATGTGGGTATCGTGTGCAGCTTTATAAATCACTTAAATACATCTTTTTTTGGGAGATCTTATCAACATTTAAGACAATACAGCATTTAAAGTCAAATGTATTTACACATTTTCGAAATATACTCGTATATTTTTAGTTTTTTCTCTAAGTAAGTTTTCGGTGATTTACTTACTAAATA